>PVJX010013075.1:0-48422 GCA_004027295.1 Dolichotis patagonum | reverse complement strand
TGGGTCGCCTGCCAACAGAACTGGCCTGTGTAGATCTTGAAAGCTTTGTGGGTTGGACAGTTTCTCTGGACACAGATCACACTTAGGTCAGATTCCCGGACACGCTGGGCAAGGCCCCAGCCCAGGGAGGCTCTGTGCCCAGCCCAGAAGAGGCACTGCAGGCCACCTCAAGGGTGTGGGTCAGGAGGGAGGAGGGAAGTGTCTTCTCGAGCCCCCCTCCCCAGGCACCTCTGGAACTGTGAGCAAGACAGTGTCCAGCACGCCACGGGTGTCACCTGGAGCTAGCCCACCCCTTTTGTCTTGAGCTCTGGCCAGAGTTGTGCCCATGCTCCACGTAGCTGGGGACTACCAGGGGCTGGGACCGCCATCGTGGTCTCCTTCTGGCTAGTCCAGGGGCATCCCCTCGCATGTGGCTCATGCCTTCAGTTTCTCCCTGCTGTCCTCCGGCATGAGTGCTTGTGTGTCTGGACGTGGCAGGAAGGGGGCCTGGCTCTGGACCCCACCAACTCCAACTCATGATCTTGATCCCATAGGGCCTCTGCAGTTCTTCTCTTGGAAATAAAGTGACCTGGGTCCCCCGATAATGGCTGTGTTCCACCTTTGGTGTTGCCCCACCTACTGAGTCGAGGGTCTCCATTAAGCCCTGTGAGACAAGCTGCCTATCCACACCCTGTGCCTTGGGTGGCCGCAGGCATACACATGGCCCCCACTGCAGGCAGCAAGAGGGGCCACCCTGGTCTCACATAAAGGGTGGGGCACCATGGCTGCAGGAAGCAAAGGACAAGCACCTCTACTGTCGCCCTCCAGCAACTGCTGCCCTCAGCCTCCCTCTCCTTCCTCCCGGGCCACAGCCCCATCTCCTCTTTGCAGAGGCTAGAGCCTGATTTCAGCCGGGGAAGGAGGGACTTCAGCCTCCCTTCAGGCGCTGGTGCAACAGTCTACAGGCAGCTTGCTGTTTGTTGTTTTGTATTTTCTGAGACAGGGTCTCACTATGGCGCTCAGGAGGATCTTGGACCCGGGGTCCTCCTGCCTTGGGCTTCCAAGTGCTGGGATTCCAGGGGTGCACATCACTCCCTCGCTATGCACTTTACTCTGTACACATAAAGGCAGATATTTGATTTCAGAAACAGGGAGGGAATGTGCATACTCTCTTCTTGTTGCAGGTACTCAGAGACGTAGCCAGTCGCTGCATATACTGTGCAGCGTGCACGGAGCAATACCCATCGCCACACATTCTCTGAGTTTTCCATGTATAAATCACTTCCATGAGTGATGACTTGTTTCCTGACCACTTTCAGCCTCCAGCCCAACAGCCGCCGGAGAGGGGTGTACCATCCCTGTGATCTTCATCCCTTCGGCCCCCCCCCCACTCACACAAGGCGTCCTGCTCTGCTTTGCAGGATACTTCTGCAAGTTTGCTGTGTCTGGTCTCTGCCAAGATGGGAAGCTCTCTGTCATTCCTGCTATTGGTGTAGCAGTGTTGGTCCCAGCCAGTGAGAAAGACCCTTACCCACCTGCTTGCCCTGGGATACCCCACCACCACATCCCACAGCAATGCACACATTTAACATTTATTTTAGATTCCCACCCAAAATGTACTGGCTGCCCACTGGCAACGAAAGGGTTAAAACACTAGCCAGCTGGATTTTGGATTAGAGGATGCAAAGCCCTTTCATCCTTTTCTGAGTTCAGACCCATCTTCTCTGAACATACAGACCTCTGCTTCACCTTCTTACCTAAAACTAAAGGGCTCCAGTGAGGCAGGGCAAATGGTCTTGCCACAGCTGGAACAGTAAGCATATAATTTTGAACCCAGCCCAGGTGCTCCCTGGAAGATCTGCAAGGTGCTAACTGACCCAGAGAAAGACATTCTTCAGATAATCACCTTTAGTCTAGACCCTTTTTCATATCCTCCAGCCCTTTCAAAAACTTTCATCTCTCCCTCAGACTGCAATGCCTCTCCTGCCCTCCCTCTTGGCAGCATGCGCAGCTCCAAAAACTTTCGCCTTTCCTACACTCCTTCGGCCCTCTGTATGCCACCCAGCACAAAAGATCAAAACCTCCCTCAGGTGGCCTGGGACCCTCCAGCTGGATGCTCATGGGATGAACAATGGGCCCCATCTGTCGGAGTGGTGGCAGGAGGGCGCTGAGGACCACCACAGATTTGGGGAGGATGCCCTATGGTGACGCTTCCTCAGAGCAAGGGCCCTACCTCAAGGGCAGGTGGGCAGCGAAGGTAAGGGAGCTGCTTCTGGACCTGCGCTCAGGAGGTGTGCTCAGTCCAGGGCCTCCTGCAGTGTTACTGGGTGTCCCTCAGGGCAGCAGCTGAAGCCCAGGATGTGACAGAGGACCCCGCCCCACAATCCTCAGGTCAGGCCCAGCAGTCACAGTCTCCTGGGGGACACCCTTTTCCCATAGGCCTCCTGGGTCCAGTGCTGACTGCACCAGGCACTGCATTAAATTCCCAACAACTGTGACCCTGAGGAGTGACAAAGGCTGGCGAGGACCCTGCTTGATTACGAACACTGGCAGGACCTGTGCTTCTCCTCTCTCAGAGTCTCTTTTGGGCCGTGACTGTCAGAGCCAGCTGCAGCTTCCAGTGGGCTGGAGTGGCTGGGGACTGGTCGCATACCAGGGGGCCCTGCCTCCCCATCCTCCCGGGGCGCAGGGGTTCCCACCTCCCACACTCCTGGCCAGGGCATCGAGCTCAGTTGAGGCATAGCCAAACTCTTCAGACAGAGCTGGGCCCCAGGACTTCTCTGGGGATGCCGCTGACCTGGGCCCTCAAGCCAGCTCTTTCCAGCAGGGACCAGCCATGCCAGCTCAGGGCCCAGGGTACTGCTCTTCAATGTCATTAGGGAGTGAGACTATGCCCCCCTTTCTCTCAGAGCCTCAGCATCTTGGCCTCAATGTGGTCTGCGCCCACCAGCACCCCAGCACTGACTAGAAACTGCCTCCAGTGTGAGCAGTAAGCCTGAGGCTGGCTGGGCAGGTCCCTGATACCCCACTGTGCTGTGTCTCTGCGTCCTCTGGCCCTGGAGGACACTCTGAGTCCTGCTGCCCAGTGCAGGGCACCCCCCACCCCACCATGGAGTCCACCTGTTGCTGCCATCTGCTTTCCCCTGGTAAGGGTCAGTGGGGAACTGTGATCCCTGGACACGTTATCAAAACCCAGCCCTGGTCCTCTAGTAGTCACTGGTTTGTGAAAGTCGGCCAGTCTCTCAAACTCTGGGCAGTAATGCTGGACCCTGTTCCCATGAGCTGGGCAAGGTCCAGATGTGGGGTGCTCCTGACCCAAGCTGGCCAGGTACGTACACAGATGACCCCAAATCTGCACAGCTGGCCCTGTGAAGAGAAGGGTAGTAGGGGGAAGGGCTGGGGCCCCACTGGGCCTGTCCTTCCAGCTACGTCATAGTGGACACCTGAGACCCTTGGCCTCCTTTCCTGGAGGAGCTCAGGACAGTGCCCCCACCTTGGGAATGGAGTTCACAGTGTGGGTCCCCGTCCTCTTTGGGTATCCCCACTTTGATGGATTCACAGGGTCAGAGCACATTGGCCCCACTGGGCCTTTGGGACTGAGGACGTTAGGGTGCACCGCAGGGCTCCTGTCTTTTCCCAACAGGTGCTCACCCAATAGAGGGCCAGGCAACCCAAAGGAGGACTGCAGGGAGCAGCGCTGCCACCACAATTCCCCCACCACCATCCACACTGCCATCCGTCCATTCTCTCTCTAGTCCTCTTTCTCTCTTTCTCCCTCTCCTCTCCTCTCCTCTCCTCTCCTCTCCTCTCTCTCTCTCTCTGTTGACTCTCTAGTCAACAGCCCAACACCCCTACTGCCCTTCACCCCAGCCCCGGTAGCCCTGCAGGAGGTCTCTGAGGCCACGCCCACAGTGGGCAGAATGCTCCTTCTTTTGGCAGTGGACCCTAGGCCACAGCCTCTGCTGGCTGTTGGGGCATGTACAGCCACATCCCAACTGCAGCTGCTCCAGCCCAGGGCTGCTGGCTTGGGGCTCACAGCTAGGCTGCTTCCACTGAGAAGCGGGGAGGGGTCGGGTGAGGGGCGGGGTGGGGGGGAGAGAGGCCGGAGGGTGGGTAGAGGGGAACATTACAAGTATAGAAAATGCTAGGTATATAGCTCTTGCCCAGCATGTATGAGGCATAGAATCTGATCCCCAGTACCACAAGAACACAAAACCAAAAAAGTTTCATTTAAAAAAAAAAAAAAACTCTAAACAATGAAAAATGTAACAAAGGAAAAAATATAAGAACGAACTATAGGCCAGGCATAACTGTAATACCAGTACTCTGGGAGGCTAAGGCAGGAGGATTACAAACTCAAGCCCAGCCTGAGAAATTTAATAAGACATCGTTTCAAAATAAAAAGGCTGTGAATCTTGCTCCGTATGAATCTCCTGGTACCACACACACACACACACACACACACACACACACCATATATATATATATATATATATATATATATATATATATATATATTATATAATAAGGTACATAAAGTCCTATAATACACACGACAAGTGTCTATAATACATAACCAGGGGTGACTCCCATCTCCCATCTCCTTAGCCACTGATTATAGCAAGTCAAAGTGTCCACCCCAACCAAAAGGAGGGTGTGACTTGCTAGGGCTGCATTAGTTGTGTCTGTCATATGCTGTGATAAACAGCACTGTGACTTTTCAAAGCTCCCAAGAAAATTTTAAGGTGCAACACAAACCTAGGATCCAAGGACCGTTGCTGTCATGAACCCAGCAGCCTGTGCGGCCTCCTGCAGCCATAGCCCAGGCTGGGCCAGCCGCTGACCACCAGCCCAGGTGCAGACTTGCTCACTCGGGACAGCAGTCACACATGCTGGGGAGACAGTGTGGCTGGGTGGGAGTTGGGAAAGAAGGGCTGAATGACTTAATCTATTCGTCAGGTGGCTATAAAAACCATCTTTCTACACTCTTGTATTACACTAGCAAAAGCAACTATATATATATATATTTTTTTTTAATGCAAATAAAAGTCTATAGACTGGACTGAGTTTCTCCAGAACGCCCATGTGGAAGCTCTAATGCTGGGAAGATGGGCCAGTTAGGAGCAGAAGCTCTGGTCTCTGGTCCCTACTCTGTCCTCTGGGGCAGCACTCAGTGACATTGGCTCTGGCAAACCAGGAGGCAGCATGGCAGGAGACAGGCCGCACCATAGAACCTGCCCGTGGGGCACCCGGTCCACAACTTTGCCTCCAGACATCAAAAAGTTGTTTAAACCACCCAATTAAGGTGTTTCCATCATGGCAGCCAACTAAACTAAAAACCAGACAAAAATATTTAGAAATCAGTAAAATATATAGGAAACTACTATCGTGACCTTCGGGTACTAGGAATCTTCATTTTGTTTTGCCTGAGGCCTCTCTCCTTGTTACGCAGGCTGGCCTTGATCTTACTATGTAGCCCAGGCTGGCCTTGAACTCATGGTGATCCTCCTGCCTCAGCCTCCAGTGTGCTGGAATTACAGGTGTGTGCTACCACACCTGGCAAGAACATCATTTTAACAAAACAAAACAAAACATATATTTTAAGGCCAACACATTTGACTGTACCTAAAAGATTAAACAAGTACTGGTGACCCATGTAAATACCACTGATCTTTGATACAGGAACAAAGGAACCATGTTAAACAAAAGCCAGTTTTTTCAACAGCAGGTACTGGAACAACCAAATAGCCACATAAAAAAAGCTGAATCTAGACACAGATTCTTCACAGAAAACCAACAAAAAAACACACCATGAACCTCACTGTAAAACACAAAACTATAAAAGTAACAGAAAAGACAGGAGAAAATCTAGATGACGTGACATAAAGCAGCCTTCTTAGATACAACTCCAAAGCCATGATCCACAAAAGAAATAACTGATAAGCTGGACTTCATTAAAATTAAAAATATAGCCAGGAATGGTGTCATGTACCTGTTATCTCAGTATCTTGTGAGGCTGAGGCAGGAGAAACGTAAGTTTGAGCCCAGCCTAGGCAACTTAGAAAGGCGATGGTTCAAGAAAACAAAACAGGGGCTGGGGATTTAGCTCAGTGGCATAAGCACCTGCCTTGTAAGCATGTGGTCATGAGTTCAATCCCTAGTACCAATAAAAATAAATAAATAAATAAATAAGAAAACAAAACAAATTAAAAAGGACTGGAGATGTAGCTCAGTGCAAAGGCCCTGGGTTCAACAATTTGCTTTTAAATCTAGCCTCTGTGAAAAACACTATTGAGAATAAAAACACAAGGCATAGATTAGGAGAAAATATATACAAAAGATATATGGAACTTAATTCAAAATATACAAAGAACTCTTTAAAACTCAACTGTAGTCAAAGTGATTTTAGCTTGTTTTGTTTTGTTTAAGTTCAATACACATGAAGGTATGGACAGCTGTCTTGAAGAGAATGAGAGACACTATGACAGCCATTCTTGGCTTCCCTATTGTCTGGTCTTGAAGACCTGAAACACCCTCTTCGTCCTGCTCAGATCAGTTCCATACTATGTTGTTTCATGTGAATTCCCTGTATGTGACAATATGGACAACTATTTAGAAGAAAACAAAAGTCAATACGATAGAGAGTGAATATCTTTGATTGTCTAGCTTTGAAATTTATGTCTCTTAGATTGCTTTCTTGTGACCCACTTTGTTCTGTTTTGTTGTGTTTAATTTTACCCTTTGGATATAATTGCATGTATGTTTGAGTGGGTAAGATGGATGACCATATTGCTGTTTTTGTCAGATCGTGGAGCAGAACTGTTAACAGTGTCACTGTTTAAATGTCTACTTTGCATGTTTTAATTTTGTAATTTGAACAACTATTTCCAAGATGTCAGTATGTAATTTGTCAAGTAATGATTTCTTAGTGTTTTTTTCTCTCTCTCTCTCTTTTTTTTTTTTTGGTTCTTTTCCTTTTTTCCCTGGAATTCTGTATTGTTGCTACCCTTTATTCTGTTTTGTTTTTTTCTCTTTAAATAAAGTTTAAAAAAAAAGAAAAAAAGAAAACTCAACTGTAAGAAAACAATGCAATTTAAAAATGAGCAAAAGACCCGATCAACTACCTCACAAAGGTGATGCACAGGAGTAAATACGCAAACAGGCACACAAAAGATGTCAGCTTCTTCTGGGCTGGGGATGTCTCTGTATGCCACCTTGAACCTCATCCTGAAATCTCAACTCTAAACTGATAGTGTCAGGAGGTGGGGCCTTTGGTAGGTGAGTAAGCCAAGAGGGTTATGCCTTCATAAACAGGATTAGCACCTTTATACTTATTTTTTCTTTTCTTTTTTCTTTTTCTTTTTCTTTTTTTTTTTTTAAGTATAGGGAACAGAGTACACTCCCAACCCATGGGCCTTTGTGAAAGATACACATAGCGATCTCTTGCCCTTTGGCCACAAGAGGTAACAGTGAAAGACAGCTGTCTAAGAAGCAGCCCTGACCAGAAGCTGATTCAGCCCAAGCCTTGTCTGGGACTTTCCCACCCCCAGAACTCTGAGAAGTAGATTTTTTTTAATGCCATTTCTGCTACAGCTGCCCTAATAGACTAATACAGCATTGTGTCATTAAAGGACTGCAAATTAAAACCACTAGATACCACCGCAACTCCTGGAATGACCAAATGCAAACCACTGACAACACCAAATGCTGGCAAAAATGTGGAACAGGAATCTCCCATGCTACTGGTGGGACTGTAAACTGGTGCCACTTTGCCACTTTGAAGGACGGGTTAGCAGTTTCTTAACAAAACTAAACACTTTCTTACTGGTACCACTCCTTGGTGCTTATCCAGATGAGATGAAAACTTACATTCACAAAGCGTGAGCAGCTTTGCTCACAATTACCAAAACCTGGAAGTGACAGCCATATTTTCCAGCAAGTGACTAGATAAAGGTGGTTTGTCCACTCAACAAAAAATTATGCTGCACTTAAAAAGCTAAACCCAGAGTGGTGGCCCACACTGGGAATCCCAGCACTCGGAAGGCTGAGGCAGGAGGATGACCACTAACAAGTTCAAGGCCAGCCTGGTCTACATAGTGAATTTAAGACCACCTTGCCCTATAAAGCAACAGCCTGTCTCAAAAACAAGAAAGAAACAATGAATGAATGAATCTATCAAGCTATTAAAGTCATGAAGGAGACTTACATGCATATAAGAAAACAAAATTAGTCAAAAAGGTTACGTAACATAAAGACCGGCCAGGCATGATGGCGCATGCCTGTAATACCAGCACTTGGGAGGCTGAGGCAGGAGGATCACCACAAGTTCAAGCCAGCCTGGACTACATAGTCAAGGCCAGTCTGAACTACATAGCGAGACAATGTTTCAAAAAAGAAAAAAGAAAAACGAGGAGCGGAGATCAGGCTGAGGCAGATCAGGCTGAGGCCAGGGCTAGCGGAGGGTTGCGCAGGGGCAGCATCCGGATTTCGGCCGATGAAACTGCTCAGTGTGAGATGGTGGTGGTGAGTCATCACACGGGTCATCACACAGGTGTCCAGACCCATAGGATGGCCAACACCAGGGCAGTGCGGACGTAAGCTGCTCCGATTGTAATCAACAAACCACTCCGGCAGCGTCCATACTGAACCAGTGTGTGCGGGGAAACAACAGATCAGTTTACAAAATTAAAAAAAAAAAAAACTTTATTGGAAAGATAGAAGGCATGTGATTTCAAACTCTCGGAGAAAACGGGGATCTGGACGTGGTGGGGAAGGCACAGTGGCCACGCCCATGGAATCCTGGCAGAGTGGGGGCAGGGGGGGCCGCCACAGTTCCTGCCCATTGCGCATGGCCAGCACGTCCTCTTCCTGAAGCCAGGGCTCATGGGAGATATGCAAATAGTCCCGAGGCACCATGGGAGCCCTTTAAAAGCTCAGGTGCGCGGGCCTACTTCGCAGGCTCCTGAGAGCTGAGGCGCGAGGTGTGGAAGGTGAGGGGCGCTAGGAGGGGGTCAGCGGCCTGGGCTGGGCTAAGACCCAAGGGGAACAGGTCCCTCAGTCCTCCTGGGCCCCTGGGGTCAGGGAGCGTTCTCGCTCCCTCTTCCGGTCCCGAGCGGCGCAGGCCGGACAGATTGGTGTCGGGCTCTGAGAGCGTTGGGGTGTTGAGCGAGGTTGCGGGTTAGCCAGGTACCCCTGACACGGCGGCCCAAGCTGAATGGGGCCAACCAACGAGCCTGAGCCCCCACTCCCCTCGTCAGGGCCCGAGCAGCCCGCCACCAGGGGGCGCCTCACCGTACTTCCTTTGCCTTCCCAGAGACTGGAGCCGAGCTCAGCTGGAGAAGTTTCCAGAAGCTCAGACTCGCCAACTTTAGCAGGTCCGCATTCCACTGGGACCCAGTTCCTCTGACCCACTTCCAAGTTTCTGAACCAGAAACACCTTCCTGCCCCTGCCTCACCACCTCCCCTCCCCCAGCCAGCACCTCACTGGTCCAAGCCAGTAAGTGCCCTCGTGCCCCTCCCCCCCAGAGGCAGCAGCGTGGCCATGTGTCCCCCGGTGGTGGTGCGCCAGAGCAGGGAGGGTCTGGCCTACCTGTATACTTCCTGGCTATACGAGCTCCAGCACGGAACCCCTCTGGAGGTCTGCTTCGCCTGCTTCAAGGTTGCCTTCCTGGACCTCAAAGACTCGCTGGAGTCGGAGGACTGGGAGGATGAAGACTGGGACCCCATGGAGCTGGACGAGGCAGAGCATGAGCAGGCGGCAGCTCTGGGGCCGGGGGCTGGCTGGGGGTCCTGGGCCCTGGTGCCAGCCTCGGAGGGGCCAGAGGAAGACTTCCTGGATGACCCCGTAGTGCCCACCGAGCTGGAGCCTCAAAGCGCAGTGCCTCTAGGCCTGGGTTCCGAGCATGGTGACTGGACCCAGGCCCTTCCCTGGAGGTTCGAGGGGCTTCCCCCCTGCAATCACTGGCCGAGGCCCCCACCTCCAGAGCTGTTCCCCAGTGTGACCCTGGCTCCTATGGAGCCCATGGTGCTGGAGCTGGGCACCATGTGGCCAGTGGAACCGGAGGAAGCTGAGGCCTGGCTGCTGGGCTTGCAGGTCTTCTGCGTGGTGGGCTACCAGGATACCACCATCTATCTTCGGAAGATGACTCCAGGTCAGGCCCTGAGGAGCTTGGGCCAGCGCTGGAGAGTGTTGCTGGAGCCCGCCGAGATATGGGTGCTGAAGCTCCAGGAAGCCGCTCAGCCGCATGAACTGCTGCGGTGCCAGCTGAGCATCCTGGAGAAAACACCCCATAGTGAGCAGGAGCAACTGTTTCCTGCATATGCAATCCTGCAGAAGAAAGGCTTCACCATCGTGTCCTACTCACCCTGGCGTGTGAATGAAGGACATTCAGCCCCTGCTTCGTGGTTCCCCACCTGGGGCCAGGGGTGGGGCCAGGACCCTGGGCCCCTGGATACTGGGAACCGTGTTCCCAGGGGCCCTGTAGAAAGCCTGGCTGTCAGGGGCGTCTTGGCGCTGGGGGAGCTGTCCTGCTTCCAGCCCTTCAGCCCTGAGCCAGAGAACTGAGGAGCTGAGTGTGGGAACTGGACTGACTCCAGACTGGGAATTGGACTTGTTGGGTAGTGGGAACTCACCTGTGTTCAATACCAGGTGACATAGTTCAGAGCATCACACAAACCTGGACTTGTGGAGGTGGAGGCCTGTGTGCTCTGGCCATGGGAAAGGACCTCGTGTGGATGGCAACACCAAAGAGCACGTGGGCCACCTTGGTGTGTCCTAATATATGATGGTATGTTCTCTGAGGTGCCTGGGCCCTCACAGCATCTGGTCTCTCTGCTGTACTGTGAGAGGAAACTGCTTTCTAATGTTGGCTTTTTATGCGGTTTTACTGTTTAACTCCTGTTCCTTTTTTATGAGTTTTAGTTAAATAAAGTTTTATGAGCTTTGCACTGAGTCCTTGTGGGATCCTTCAATGTGTCCTGAATCTGTCCTCAATGAGAGTCCTTTTGAGTCTTAAAATCCCAGCAGGCAGTGGGAGCAGGGGACCACGTGGGGAGTTGCGTCACAGTGGTTATTCAGTCACACGTGCACGTAGGGCCCACAAATTTTAAACATCACTTCTCACCAAACAAACACAATTGTGTGCCCCAGAACTTTAAGTTAATCTATATGACAAACCGTGTTTAAAGGACGTTAATGTCTGAGAGACCATGATGCACACTTCAGCACCTGTGTGCTTTGCAGAAATGGCACTGGGGCCAGTTTTCAGGGGTGTGATGTGGGGAGGACTCGGCAGCTGCGTCCCTCCCACTGGCAACCTGGAGGTTCCCTCATTCCTGAGTGTTGACTAGCTGTGCAGCCCTTTATGGTTTAAGGGCAGTTGGATGTGTTGCGTACACGCACCAGCTCCATACAAGGAAAGCCAACATTACATGCTACGAACATGTATGGGGGAAGGGGGAAGGGTGGAGGGAAATGGGATGAAAAAAAGAATTAAAGTGTGTTACCACGTGTGGCACACACCTATAATCCTAGCACTCAGAAGGCTGAGGCAGGAGGATTGCTTTGAATTCGAGGCCAGCCTGGGCTACATAGGTCAGCCTGAAATATACAGTGAAACCCTACCTCAAAAAATTGAAACAAGGCCAGGGATTTAGCTCAGTGGCTCAAGCACTTGCTTGGTAAGCATGATGTCATGAGTTCAATCCCTGGTACAAAAAAAAAAGTATGTACATGTACCAACTTTCCACCAGGAATGTAAACATGATATACTTTACATGTCCTAATAAACTAAAACTGAAAAGTGGGGGGGGGCTCAAGGGATGGGAGAGGGACAGAAAGGAAAGGGAAAGAAAGAAGGAATTAAAGTGTGTTGCTGTGGGTGGTGGCACACATCTGTAATTCCAGCACTTAGGCAGGATTGCTATGAGTTCAAGTCCTGCTGCAGTGAACCGTGTCTCAAAAAAACAAAACAAAAAGATGTGCTATTTACATGTATCAACTTCCCACGAGGAATGCAAACCTGATATACTGCATGTACTAAAAACTAGAACAAAGGACAGGCCGGGAGAGCGGAAAGGCTGCACTGCATGTGTCTGCTGTTTGTTTTCTTTTTGTTGGGGCCTTCACACTGAGCTACATCCCCACCCCTTTTCTTATATATTTTTAAATTTGAGGAAGCTTTTGCTAAGTTGCCCAGGCTGGGCTCCAACTTGTGATCCTCCCACCTCGGCCTTCCAGAGTACCATGATGACTGGCATTTGCCATTAGCCTGGCTCCTTTCACTGAACTTTGCAGTCTGTCCTTCCTTCACATACCTTCTAGAATTGAGTCTCCAGGTTGTAAATCACAAAGGTCTCTGGGTTTCTGATGCTGCTGGAATGGAAAAAAGCCTCCACACAGTTGTTCAGAACAGTTACTGCAAGGTACCCACAAAACCGCCCATGTTCGGGGGTGGGAGGTGAGTGTCCAAATGTGCGCCCTGCTTTCCTTTGAACAGACTCGGCCTGGTGTCTTGGTGCCCTCTCCACTCCTGGTTAAGCAGTCCATCCATCTGTCGGCATCCAGCAGACCTTGCTTGGGGCATTTCATTGTAAATGACCCCCCTGCTGTGTGGTGCTTCAGGAGTCCCCCGTGTGCCCAGGTTGGGAGGGGCCCCCCACCCACAGGTGAGAGCCCGGATCAGGAGGGACATCCCGCCCTCACCCCTGCTCTGCCCCTTGACGCTGCTGCTTCCTCAGCTCTCTCCTGTGAACAGGGGACAAAGCAACTCTAAAGTTTATGGTGGCCGAGTGTGGTAGCACAAGTCTATAATCCCAGCACTTGGGGGGCCGAGGCAGGAAGATTGCCACAAATTCAAGGCTGGCCTGAGCTACATAGTAAGATCAAGGCCAGCCTGAACTACATAGCAAGAGACTTGTCTTCGAAAAATAAGATACAATAATAAAGTTTATGGTGAAGATGCCATAAGATCAAATGTATCTCCATAAAATAAACATAGCTATGAAGTGACCCACAGTTCCACCTGGTTTACACCCCAAAGGTGAACACGCACACGTGTGCTTACAATAGCACTGTTGCCATCAGCGCCCTCCAGAGGCGGGGCAGGCTCACATCAGCGTGGGATACACAAAGGGCACTGAGGTTTTCATTTCAAATATTAACATTACAAGAATTTCATCATGGTTTTACAACAATCAAATGTAAAAATCCCAGCACATTGGCCCAGACTGACAGTAACTGCCAGTTTTCCCCTGGATGCCTGAGCAGCACCCCGACCGGACACCTGAGGGGTACCCAGTGTCCCAGTGTCCGCCGGCTGCTGCAGCTCCTGCGTGTGAGTAGTAGCACTGGCCGCCCTGGTTACCTGCCGGGCCGTTTCCTCCAACCGGGAGCCTGCGGCTGTGAAGCTGTCTGCACGCGGCCGGGCCAGTTCCCGTTCCCGACAGCATCACAAGGCTTCCGTGACAGGGACTCTGAATGTACCTGACAGAGCTATGCTTTCCTGGGCAGTGGTGCCCTGGCCCACCAAGGTGAGTGTGTAAGCACCATGCCTCAGGGGTGGACAGGAAGGCCAGGCAAGTGAGCAAGCTGGAAGCACACCGGGCACACAGCACCTGGCCCTGCAGGTTGGGCCCATCCCAGAAACGTGCACTAGGAGCCTGCCGGGTGCCACCAGCATCCCTGGGCCTGCAGGGAACCAGAGGAGGGGACTGCCATCTTTGTCCTTTGAGCAGGGGTCATGGGTCTGGATTTCCTGGAAAGAAGGCTGTCAGGACCCACCAGGCCTCCAGAGGCTCCATGCAGGTGGGAGGCCTAGGTCAGCCGAGGACTGGTGTTGACCAGCATTGTTGCCCACAACTGGGAATTTGACTCCTTCTTCCCTCAGAGACCAGGCCTGGCCACCCTGCCCCAGAGGGGACCATGCCAGCAGAGCCTCCTCTCTGGGGCATGGGGACATCTTTTGGGGGAGAAGCCCCATTTCTGGACTCTGAGGCCCAGCCCCTAGGCACATGATGGACACTAGATCCCAGGGCCTGACTTCTCAAAATGAGTGGCCCCAGGAGGAGGGCTGGGGTCAGCATTCGGTGGTCTCTGGTAGCAATGTGACCACCGCTGGCCTGAGGGGAAAGTGGGGGACAGCAGAGAAAAGTCACACTGTGCAGCTCCTTTTACTCCATCCAGCTCTGGGTGTCCCTCAAGGGCAGGGCGGAATAGTCATCAGTGGAATCGTCCAGCAAGGGCAGTGTCTATAAGGCCCTGGAGCTGCGTGAATGAGGTCCTGTGGGATGGGGGGATCCCGGGGGTCAAGGCCAGGAGGTCCTGACGGGCTGAGCAGCTGCAGCAGTGAGGCAGGGACAGGTAGGGGTCTGTGAACACACCCCAGAGGGCCGGAGGACGACAGTGAACAGGCGCCCCTGCCCGCAACTGGTCAGGCCTCCTGTGCCTGTGAGCACAGTGGCAGCCCTGCAGCCACCTGCTCAGCCATGCTGTTTCTGATTGGCTCCCCTTCTCTGCCCCAGGAGCCCCCTCAGCTGCACCCCAGCAGGTCCAGCCTGCCTTGCCCTCTCTGAAGCCATGGAACAGTGTCCTCAAGGCCAGATGCAGGGATCCCAGGTGGGCTCAGCTGCTGTCCTCCTCGGGTGCCAGAGGCAGCCCCCACCGCCTGCCTATGGGCGGTGACAAGGAGGGAGGGCACACATCTCCAATGGCCCCACCACAAGTGAGTGCCTTGCTAGGACACTGTAGGCGGAAGCTTCAGGGAAGGGGACCCGTCTGAGGCTCCAGATGGAAGCCCATCTGCTCTCCTTGGAGTACTCTAGAACCTTCTATTCTCAGGCAGGGCAGCTCTCAGGGACTGGGGCTTCCTGACCCTGCCTCGGCAGTGGAAGCCATTGCCAGGATGTGAAACAGTAACGCTGAGCCCATGTGGCCTGTCCCTGTGAAAGCCCCACATGCTTCGTGGGGAGGGGGTCCCCTTGGAGGACTCAGGCCTTACCTGCCCCACACAGGCCACTGCAGTAAAGACAGCACCCAGATAACTGGGCCTAGGGGTCAGACAGCTGCTATGGCCCCATCCTAGCTTCAGTATCGTCCTCTTAGGGCTGTGGCCTTGTGCCTGGCCTCAAGTGGACGCCTGAGATACACCAGGATCATCTCCCTGGCCGTGTCCTAGCTGTCCTGAACAGCACTCCTCACGGCCTCTGGGCTTTGAGGTGAGCTCCATCCCTTCCCCTCTCTTCATGCCTGGCAGCACGCCTGGTGGGCACAGTGCCTCTCCTGCACTTAGCAGGTAGGAACCAAGTGGTCACCTTTGTCACCCTAACCACTAGGATCGCCAAGCCTCACCTGCCACCCTGTTGTGCCAGCACCATGTGCGCATTAACTCACTAGAATCTCACAGTGGTTCAATATAGCAGGTTCTCCTTCTGGTTGCATTTCACAGATGAGCAAACTGAGGCACAGAGCAATGCAGTGGCTCCCTCAAAGGCCATGCAGCTGACAGGCTAAGGCCCCCAGATGCACACCAGTCCATGCCTCTTTGGTCACCTGTGCATCCAGCCGAGTCCTGACTGGCTGGCATGTAGCCTGGGTAGTGGGGTGCAGCAAGGATGGCAGAGCCATTCAGAGTGACAAAGAAGTGCTCATCTGTCCGGTTAAGAGAGAAGTACAAAAGGGCAGGTATGTCATGGTGTCCCTGGATGACAACATTACAGTACATTATTAATTGCACGCGGAAAAGGCATACGTGATAAAAAATGAGTTTGCAGACACTCCAAACTCGGGGCACCCACCCTGGTGGGGGGGCTGTGGTGGGACATAGGGCATTTCCCCAAAATAAGTACAGGAAAATACCGGCACTTATGAGCTTGATGGGCACACAGGCGTCTGCCACCTCATGAACAAATAAATATAAAACGACATGGTGACAGTGGTGATGGTGGGGCTGGCAGTGATGATCCTGATGGTAATGGTGGTGATGGTGACGATGGTGATGCTGAGGGAGATGATGGGAGTGGTGGTGGTGGTGATGGTGATGGTGGCAGTGATGGTGGTGGTGGTGGTGATGGTGATGGTGATGGTGGCAGTGATGATGGTGGTGGTGGTGGTGGTGGTGGTGAAGAAAGCCTGGAAGGAAACCTGGAGGAACAAGGTCTCCACTCCTTGGATTCTGGCTGCTGCAAAGGCCCCTCCTTTGGTGTGAGGGCTGGGACAGCCCCTGCTGTGACATCTGGGTAGACTGGTGGCCCTTCAGGAAGGAGATGTGGCCCCTGACTTCCTCTGCTTCCAGGGAGCAAGAAGGAGGGGGACAACATTCCCAGGGACAAGGAGCCCCCACATGCTGTCACAGGGTGAAGGGTCAGCGGTGTGGCCCAGGGTGAGGTGTGGACACGTGGTCCGGCTGGGCTGTTTGCAGGACCAACTGGAGCCCAGAGCTCCCACCTCATGCAGCACCCACTCCATTTGCAGCCCCGAAGCTCTGCACTGTCTGCACACAGCCTCTTCACCGGGACACGAGGATCCTGAGTGGAGGTCTGTTTCCCAAAGGTCACCCAGTGGGACCAGGAAGACTGCAATGGTGGATTCCCAGAACCTCTCTCAGAAGTAGGAGGCCCCCCATGTTGATTCTGACGGCAGATTGTTCAGGCGCTGGGCAGTTTTTAGTGTCTAAGGCAGCAGTCTGGCCATGTACCTCATCAGCTCTGGGCACTGGCTCCCATCTGAGCACCAGGGCTTCTCTCAGTTCCAAGCTGATGTTACTCGTATGGTAGAGGAGGCATCTGAGGTCTAAGCTCTTTCCCTCTCTGCCCCTTCTTCTTGTTCCTTCCACCCTGCCACCAGCTCTTGGGACAGCCCGGTATCCCCACCATCCACAGGGTCTGTCCAGCATCCACACTGCATGGGCATCAGTCCTTCCCTTTTGGTGGAAATTATTCAGAGGACATTGCTACATGGTTTGTGGCTCTACAGCCTGTCACCCCAGGGACAAGGTCAGGACCAGCCACTGGGCCCTTGGGTGGCTCATCCTTGTCCAGCACAAACATGGCACCCAGCAGTGCTGGCGTTTGGGCTGTCTGTGGACAGACCCCACTAGCTGGCTGCCAAGGGCATGCCCACTCATATAGGCTGGCCCAGACTCAGCCCAGACGTCACACAGAGACTTAACAGGGTCTTAGCCATGGGGGGGGAGACAGGGTGAGGCAGGAGGAGCACCCTGCATCCCAGTCTGCCCACAGCCTGTGCCAGGTCACTGCCTTTGGTGTCCACCAAGGATGGCAGGCCAGCGAGGCTGGTACACAACCTGGCTCCTGCGAAGTCAGGAGCCACAGGGTCACTCAGCAGAACAGAGTGTTACCCACAAACGGACAAGGAAATATGAAGTGAGGCAGCAACCTCTGTCACAACCACCACAGGCAAGGGCAACCCAAGGGTCCCTGGCAGACACTCTTCCTGGCCTGGCCCTGTGAGGGAACCCTGGAGCACGGCTTGGGGCTGGGCCCACGGCCCGGCAAGCCCAGCCTCACTGCGTGTCTGAGGATACCATTATTAATGTGTGTCACACTGTGGCCCCACGTCCTTTCTTGAGGTCATTCTCTTCTGGTCTCCTCACTTTCTGGGGGAGGATCTAGCCATCTTACTGTCATTCCCTGAAGGTAGTGCCTTTGTACAATCAAATCTCCAGTGGTTCTATTTGGTTTCCAGGATTTTGACCATGATGCATATAGAGTGCTCTTCTTTGGACTTTTTCTTCCTGCTTGTGACTTGCTAATGTCTAACACTGAACACTCCTGGCTACCACATATTTAGATTTTACTTCTGCCTTGTTTTCTCCCTTCCTTGAGGGCAGTGTTTAGTCAGCTCTTCATTGCTGGGACAAAACACCTGACTCCCACACTTCAGGGAGAAGGGGCTTGCTTTGACTTTCAATGGTGGCTGGGGTGAAGGAGGCAGAGCGTCTTGGTGGCTGGGCCTGGTGGGGCAAAGCCTCTCACCTCAAAACAGCGCAGAAGCAGAGGCCAAGAGCCCCAGAGGAAGGGGCCAGGGAGCAGAGGGTCCCCTATGTGGACCCTATACCCCACCTGGACACATCCTAAGGGTTCTTACTGATCCTGGGGCCTCTCTCAAGCCAGCCAAGTCAACAGCCAAGGGTGACCCTCCTGGAAACTCGCACCACGATGTCAGGAGGCCTCCTGGGCCTGCCCCCGATTTGCGCTGTCTTTTCCATGTCCTGGCTTGACTCCTGTCTGCCGTTTTTTCTCCAGGTTAACTGGTCCTTTCTTGTGCTGTGACTTCTGACCTTTAGATGCTGGGGTTTTTTTTGTTTATTTTTTTTTTTATTTTTATTTTTTTTTGGTACCGGGAATCAAACTCATGACCTCGTGCTAGTCAGGTAGGCGTTTAGGGTGCTTAGCTAAATCCCTGGCCCTAGATGCTGTATTTTTAAAGTTACAGAACTACTGAGGGCTGATCAGACCCTTGGATACCTGTAGGAAAGATGACAGGGAATAAAGAAAGACAAACAGACAAATTTCAGGGTGTGAGGCAGCTGGGAGGAGCTTGCCTCTAGAGGCCTGGCTCAGCTCGCGCTGTTGGCTTGCTTTCACTGGCTAGGAAGAAGCCCAGGGGGATGGGTGGCATGCATTTCACGGGACAGCAACTAGAGAAAGTGGGTGGACACAGATTAACTTAATGAAGAACCAAATGTTTTCTAAACCCAGAAGTCTGTATATTTATTTGTTTTTTTTTTGAGACAGGGTCTCGACATGTGGGCCAGGTTGGCCTTGAACTCGTGTGGATCCTCCTTCCTCAGCCTCTGTGTGCTAGGATTACAGGTGTGCGTCACCATGCCTGGCTGTATTTTGACAACTGTCCTCAGCAAATGCCATCTTGCCTCAGGAGCGCTGGGTGATTGGCATCTCATCCAGAGCCCGGGGCACACAGCCTTTCATATATCTATTTGTGAAGCAATTTCACATTGACCTCGGGACTGTTGGGGGCTTAAATCACAAAGTTGACTCTCATATAATCTGTTACATAGCCTGTTCCCCACCAGAGTGTGCCCTTGACTTTCATTATAAATCCTTGCCCTCATTGACCCCGCCCGGGGGACCGTGGGAGCCCTGCCCCCACTTCCATTCCTGAGTGAGTGTTTTCTACCCCTCCTGGGAGTTGGGGAAAGTGACTACTCCACCTCATGTCTGCAGGCAGGGCTGTGTGGCAGGGTGCAAGGGTGTTTCCTTTGTCTGAGTTACTTTGCTGGGACATCCATAGAGATGTCCCCTCTAGGACATGTGGCCTCCTACAGGCCAAGAGGACAGCCAATCTCTGCGGCTAGGACCCTGTGAGGCAACAGACTCTTGGGAAGAACAGGGCAGGACCCTACTTACATACAACACGACAGAGAGCCACAGGCAGTATCCCTAGAGGATCAAACACTACTGGCATCACTGGCCCTTTGGTGGCACATTTCCAAGGAGATGGAACAAGAATCCTGTGAACATGCGGGCTTCTCTCAGGACAGACACGAACCCTCATGACCCTGTTGGGTCAGGAGAGTGAGCTGGGCTTGTGTTCCGTGCAAGATACAATGTGTCAGCTGGGCATGGTGGTGCACACCTGCAATCTCAGTACTCTGTCAGGCGGAGGCGGAAGGATTGTAAATTCAAGCCCTGCATGGGCAATGTAGTGACTTGGCAAGATTGTCTCAAAATTTTTAAAAAGGGCTGGGATGTAGTTCAGTGGAAAGGCCCTAGGTTCAGTCCTCAGTACCATAAAACAAACATACAAACAGACATGCTACGTCTACCTCCAGGCGTATGCTTCCACATGCTGAGTCCCAAGAGGATAACTGCATGGACTTGTCCTCAGCTTCCGGCTGGACTAGAAGAAGCGGGATCCACCTCCATGTTCCAGTTCATCTCAAGGGGCCAGGCTGGGCCAAGGCCTGAGCTCTCTGTCGTGGTATAACTAGGGTCCTGCCCTGTCCCTCCCAAGAGTCTGTTGCTTCACAGGGTCCTAGCTGCAGAGATTGGCTGTCCTCTTGGCCAGTAGGAGGCCACATGTCCTAGAGGGGACATCTCTTCGGATGTCTCAGCAAAGTAACTCATCCAAGGCCTGGGTGCCTGCCCAAGAGCCACAGCCTCTTCTGGGCTCCATTGACCTCCTCTTCCTCATTCCTCACTGCCCCTACCCTTTACCCCATCACACCCCACTCCCCTCCCCAGAACTGACATTGAGATTTGACAGTGAGCCCCCTAGCCGCCCTTTTCTGTCCCCACCCACCCTGCTCTCCTCCAGCCTCCTCTCTGCCACGTGGCATGTGTCCTCCAGAGACAGGCAAAGATGTGGTGGCCACGCGGCTCTGTGGACACCCTGGAGGTACAGCTAGCTCCAGGGTCAATCTCTGGTTAGGAGACAGACATAAGGACAGACAAATTTAGGACAGAACCTGGGGGAAATAACTACAATAAGAGAATGGGGGCGGGGCAGTCACCAGGAAGACCCTGGTCCCAAAGAAGCACTCAGAGGCCCAACGGGCAGGACCAGGGCACAGGGCTGCCAACTGGATCCCTAGTGGGCAAGTGGGGGCCGTGGTGCGCCTCCAGGTAGACGCCTTGGGGTGCTCCTTGCTCTCCAGTGTCTCCAAGGGGGGTTGGCCAGAAAGCTGGGAGGCAGTGAGCTCCCACGGCCCTGACAGAGGGGACAGGACGGTAGGAGACAGCGCTGCTGCTGCTCGGCCTCATCCCAAGCCGGGTTCCTTCAAGACCCGATTCTCTGGGAAGGAGTGGGGAGCTGGGGTCTTCCCTGGGTGCCCGGGGCTTGATCGACAGCCGAAAACCTGAAGCTGGGCGGGGCGGCTCGGGCGGCGAGGCTGCAGGGCCACGGTCGGGCCAGCCCCACTGGGGTCCGCGCCCGCGGTCCGGGCGGCGCGGGTTATTAATACCCGGCTGGCGCGGGAGGGCGCATTCCCAGCTGGCGGCGGCGGCGCGGGCACCTGGCGCGGGAGGAGGCCGGAGCGGCGGCGCGGCGGTGGCCATGGCTGGGTGAGCGCCGGCCGAGGTGAGCGCGGGCCTCGACCCGCACACGGCCGTGGGGCCCTGGCCCCTGGCCCAGGGAAGTCGCGCCCTCCCCTCGGGCTGCACAGCACCTCGCGCCTCCGGGCTGGGCGGCTGGGGTCCTGCGCCCAGGAACTGTCGTTATGGGCGACACTGGGACAGGGTACCGCGTCCAGGAACGCTCTCTGTCCAGGAGCACAGGTTCCCTCCTCCCCGGCGCTAGGCGCACACCCTGAATTTATCTTTACCAGCTTGGCTGCGCAGGGAAACTACTGGCCTGGGGGAAACATGGGTCTTCTGTCGCCTCTAAGAATTTTCCCTTCCCTCCAGAGTGTGTGTGTGTGTGTGTGTGTGCGCGCGCGTGTGTGTGTGCGCAAGCCCTTTTAGTGGCACTGGAGATCTGAGCTACATCCCAGTCTTTTTTAAAAGTTTGAAACAGGATCGAGCGAAGTCACTAAGTCTCCCAGGCTAGGCTGGAACCGCTGATCTAGCCTTAGCCTCCTAGAGTGCTGGGATTACTGGTGTGCACCACCCCACCACAACTCAGAGGTTTGTTTTGGTTTGTTTTTTGAGAGAGGGTCTTGCTGTGCAGTCCAGACTGGCCTTGAATTTACAATGGAGCCGACTGGCCTCGAACTCTCAGTGATCCTCCTGCCTCAGCCTCCCCAGTGCCGGGATTACAGGTGTGCACCACCACACCTGGCAACTCAGAGTCTTTATGTGATCACCCCCAGAGCAAGGCAAGCACAACTCCAAGCACCAGAGGACTCACCTATCCCCCGGGATAATAGATCACCCTGAACTGATACTGCTCTGACCCTCACTGTCCTGGGCAATGCTGAGAGCTCTCTGGGCCTGATGATCTTTCATAAACATAGTGTGAATGAGTTTCACCATTTGTTGACCGCAGCAATAATTCCATCTTCTTCATTACTCTGGAGCATTTTTATGGAGAAATCACAGTTTGCTTATCCACGCCACTGTGTATGCACATTTGGGTTGTTTCTCAGTCATTATTAAAGTCACTGCAAACATTCTTCTTTTTATCCTACTGTGGACATTTGCAGTTGTTTCTCCTGGGTACAAACCTAAGAGTGGAACTGCTAGTGAGGCAGGATGCACCTGTCTGCCCAGTTATTTTCTGAGGCAACTGCACCATTTTATAATCAAAGCCACAGTGATGGAGAGTCGAAATTCCTCCACTTCCTCCCGGCACCGACGCTGGCTGGGTGACCTCTGGTAGTGTCCTTCGGATGCTGTGGAGTGGGTCTGGCGTGCTTTGTTTTTTCATTTCCCTGATGATACCTGTGCTGAGCATCTGTTCATGTCACAGTGGCCCCTGCGTGTCCTTTTCCCACAAGTGCTGTCTGAGGCTTTTACCTCGCCCCTCAAATGGGTTGCTGGTCTTTATTGATTTGTGGTTCTCTCATGTATTTCAGTTACTAGTTCTTTGTGGGATACATGTTTTCTGGTGGTCTCCCAGCCTTTGGTAATGAAGTCCTACTGAAGGCCATGCAGATACTCTCGTGTGTTCTTCCAGACGCTGGACTGACTGATCTGCTTCACCTTCTACCTGCAGATCCACCGTCCACTGTGGTGTGTGGTGTGAGGCAGGGATTCAGACTCAGTCTGCTCACTTGATAAACAGAGGTCACGAAGGCTTTTTCTCTTTACCTAACGTATTTTTCTATTTGCACCTTTGAAGTAAGCAACGGCTACTTTTATAAGTTAACATTATTAGAAGAAAACATTATTTTAATGTTCACATCAAATAAAATAAGAGAAAGGATTCTGGGGTAGGCAGGACCGGATCCATTGCTGGTTTCTGCCCCAAGAGGGCTAAACTTCTGTGTTCTGCTTTTCAGAAAAGCTTAGTCAACACACCTGTGATCCCAGCACTCTGGGAGGCTGAGGCAGGAGAATGACAGGTTGGAGCCCCACCTGCGCCATTTGATAACTTGACAAGAACCTGTCTCAAAAGAGGGGGAGGGGCTGGGAATGCAGCTCAGTGGGAAGGTGCTGCTTCAATTCCTCCTACTGGGGCGCAGGGGACCAACTTAGTCAACCCCGGAGGCCGTGGCATGGAAGCCTGGGCTGGGGTCCTGCTGGAGCAGGCTGGAAACAGTGGGTACTAGTGGTTCTTGGGGGTTCCTGGTAGCTGGGAAGGTGAAGCCGCTGTCTTCAGTCCCCAGGGGCTGGAGGTGAGCCCTGCCCTTCTGTGGCAGGCAGGGGCCCGGGGAGCTCCGCTGCCATAGAGGGCTCGGGGTGTAGAAGGAGCACCACCTTGCCCTCAGATAGGCATCTCTTCCACAGGACAAGCTGTTGCCCACAGACCCCTGTCCTCCAGGAGCAGCACAGCCAGCCCAGGGCCCAGCGAGAGACAGCGATGGCACTGAGCCCAGAGCCCACGTCCTGCTTCCCGCTGCTGGCTGTGACAGGCAGCCCCGTGCCAGAGCTGCCTAGTGGCCCCAACGGATCTTTGAACAGCTCCTGGGTCAGCCCGATGGAGCCCAGCTCCCTGCAGGATCTGGTGGCTGTGGGGATCCTGGGGGCTGTGCTCTCGGCCATGGGTGTCCTGGGCGTGGCGGGCAACGTGTACACGCTGGTGGTTGTGTGCCGCTTCCTGCGGACCTCAGCCTCCATGTATGTCTACGTGGTCAACCTGGCACTGGCTGACCTGCTTTACCTGCTCAGCATCCCCTTCATCGTGGCCACCTACATCACCAAGGACTGGCGTTTCGGCGATGCGGGCTGCCGCGTCCTCTTCAGCCTGGACTTCCTGACCATGCACGCCAGCATCTTCACCCTGACCGTCATGAGCAGCGAGCGTTACGCGGCGGTGCTCAGGCCTCTGGACACCGCACGGCGCTCCAAGGGGTACCGCAAGCTGCTTGTGCTGGGCACCTGGCTGCTGGCCTTGCTGCTGACCCTGCCCATGATGCTGGCCATCCGGCTGGTCTCCCGGGGTCCCAAGCGCCTCTGTCTGCCAGCCTGGGGTCCACGCACCCACCGTGCCTACCTGACATTGCTCTTTGGGACGAGCATCGTGGGGCCGGGCCTGATCATCGGGCTGCTTTATGTGCGCCTGGCCCGTGCCTACTGGCGGTCGCAGCAGGCCTCCTTCAAGCAGACGCGCCGGCTGCCCAGCCCGAGGGTGCTGTACCTCATCCTGAGCATCGTGCTGCTCTTCTGGGCCTGCTTCCTGCCCTTCTGGCTGTGGCAGCTGCTGTCCCAGTACCTCGAGGCCCTGCCCCTCGCGCCCCACACGATGCGCATAGTCAACTACCTGACCACCTGCCTCACCTACGGCAACAGCTGCGTGAACCCCTTCCTCTACACGCTGCTCTCCAAGAACTTCCGAGAGCACTGGCACCGCCGCTCCCGTGCACCGGAGAGCAGCCGGGGCCGTGGGGATGTGGGCGGCACCAGCTTCCTGCTCAGCCGAACCCGAACTCAGTGCGACTTGGGCTGCACGCTGTCCTCCAGCAGCCAGCAGGCCACCGAGACCCTGCTGCTGTCACCAGCCCAGGGAGGGGCCTGTGTCTGAGTCCCTGGGGGGCAGCATGGGGTCAGGGTGGGAGAGGCCAGGCTGGGAAGCCTAGCAGAATCCCCACTCCTGGCCCTGCCTCCCCTGCAGTCCGCCACCAAGAGCTCCCGGCCGCCCTCCCTGTGACTCCCCTTGGCTCAGTCAGTTCCTCCCCACAATGCCATGCACAGGTCACCTCCAGGGCTTTCAGGGGGCTCCTGCACACACCTGGCTTCTGCAGACAGTGAGCTGAGCACCCCACACCGTCTCCCACCCAGAGCACAGGATGCCAGCACCTGCTGTGCACCTGCCTCGCTCACCTGTCCTACCTGGCTTCTGTAGCTCTGTCTTCCTCCTTCAGCACTTGGAGCAATAAATCCAAAGGAAGAAAAGGTGTCCCAGGCCCAGGAGGGGCCTCGTGCACACAGAGGAGTCCATCTGCCTTTGAGGACTTTGCTGGCTCTGTGGCCTGTCCTGCTCATTATCAGGGTAGGGAAGGTGGGCAGAAGCACAGGCCTGGGCAGGATAGGTCAGGGATGGGAGAAGGACCACCCAGCTTCGACCACATCAAAGACACAGATAGCAACCTTGGGTGGCTCAAGTCGGCAGTGAAGACACTCATGGTGCCCCAGACAGACCACTGCCCTGGCCTCTCCTCTGCCACCATTCTCTCCCTGACTGATTGTTCCATGACCATACCTGAGAACAGTGCTGATGTCCCCTCCCTGTCCCTGCACAGCGTCCACCCTCCCAGCAGCCCCTAGGGAGCCTCAGGAAGAGGATATCTGTTCCCCTCTCCACAGGGGGCTCCTGCGAGGCATAGCCTCAGGATGAAACGGCACCCAGAGGAGCAGGACAGTCACTGCTGGGACAGTCACTGCCGTGGCGGCTGTCCCAGGTGTCCAGGAAGAGGCGGGCCCAGGATGCAGGGTGTCTCTGGACCTGGGTGGTCATGGCTGGATAGTTCCTGGACCTGTGTGCTTCACCGGGCTAAGATGGCAAGCTCATGACAAGTATTTTACCTTAAAACCAGAAAGGGCTGGGGCATAGTAGCCCAGTGGTAAAGTGCCTGCCTCACATGCACCAGGCCCTGGGTACCAACCCCATATCACAGGACAAACAAGCCAAGACAAAAGGGGGGTCAGTGGGAGACATGGGGGCATGAGAGTGCCCTGCCTGCCTCTTGATGTCTTGATGGGGTGGGGGGACTTCAGGGTTTTAGAAATCCTTTTTCTTTCTCAACCAAAGCCTGATTCCTAAAGCTCTGTCACTGTTAAGAAATAAAAGCAAAATTAAAGTTGAAAATTCAAGAGCCAGAGCTGGGGCTTCTGTTTACAGGTCTGAGGTTTGGCCAAGTGACCTTGGCCCAGGGCAGCAGCCGCAGGATTTGGGGGAAACTCCACTGCTTGATCTCTTCACACTCAGCCCACCCCCAGCCAGCTCAGCACAGCTTTGGACCGGGGGTGGGGGGGAGCTGGCAGGGCGGAGTATGACCCCACAGTGCTGACTGCACCTGGCAGCCTTTGCAGTCACTGTGCCGTGGCAGGGTACGTCCAGCAGGAACAGGCTCTGTCCAACTCCCCGCCTCTGGGAGCCCCCAGTCCTCCAGGGCAGAGCCTGGGCTTCTCTCAGTGCCCTCCGCCCGCTGTATCAGGGAACACAGGGTCCTCAGGCTGGCGCATGTGTGCTGTGCAATGTGACCTCAGCCCCCATAGTTGAGGTCCAGATGTGGATGAGCTGGGCCTTTGGCACATGCGTCCTCCTTCCGGGGACCAGCGACACCCCAGATACCCTCAGGCCCCCAGGCCCAACAGGAACAGGTGCTACAGGCAGAGCTTCCAGGGGAGGCTGAGACACAGCAGGGACTTTCTGTGAATGCTGACCTGGGAGATGGTGACTAGTGAGGGATGTGGGGGACAAGGAGATGGAAGAGACCTGGGGTGCAGAGCAGCACAGTGAGTGGAGTTCGTCAGGGCTCCAGGCCCAGCAGGGCCCTGCAGGTGAAAGACAGCCTGCAGGAGGAGCCCATGCCCTCACCAACGTGCCCCTACCCAGCCCCACACCAACACCAGTGCAGACGGACCAGGCACAGCCCGGCGCCAGGCCTCCCAGGGGACGCTCTCAGAGTGGGTCTCCAGCCTGGCTGGCACAGGGGTGTGAGGTGGGGCACAGGAGGTACTGGACTGTCACCCCAGGCCACTGGGCCCTCTTTATCATGAGTCACCGTGCCCAGCCCCGGAGCTCCTGGACCAGTAAGCACATCTGCACCCGCCACAGGCCTGGGGGCAGTGGCATGGAGGACTATGTCAGATGGCCCTGAGCTAGAGCCCACGCCCCTTCCTGCCTGGCACAGACACCAGCCACAGCCCTCAGGGCTGCCACCAGCTCGCTGCTCCCTCCCAAACTTCTGGCACCAGATCCCCGTGGGCAGCCAGACCCCAGCTCCTGGCAGAGGCGGGCGCTGCCAAAGCCAAGGAGGAGATTTATGGGTCCTGTCTGCCCAGGAGCTGGTCTCAGCCCCACGGGCACCATGCCCAGCCTCCGCCCTGCCTGCCTGGAGCCCAGGCTGGGCCCTGGATCCCCAGACTATGAGCTACTGAAGGCATGTGGGGCCTGGACAGGGCAGCTATGATTTGTCTTTTTACAGAGATGGGCGACCACTATCACAATCCAGCTTTAGGACACTGTTATAGTGGGGGTTTTCCAAGAAACAGAACCCAGAAACTATGCATAGAAACAATAGAAGATGGCCCTGAAGCAAGGCCAGCAGACTGCTGTAGCTGCTGGTTTCAAACAGAAGCCTAAAGAGAATTCTTTCTATGGTCTGTTGGTCATTTCAGAACTTTGGAAATGGAATGGTCATCAGAAAGAAATAGCAGGTGAGTGTGGCAGACTTTTGGAGGCCTGCAAGAGAGAGACCCTGGCACCTTGGGACCTGCACCATGCAGTTGACTTGGGGTACTGGGAGAACAAAGAGCTCCTCCCCTTTCTGGGGGGCAGCTGTGAGCCTGCCGGCACATGGGCTGAGAATCAAATAAATATCTCATGTCGTCCTGTCCCCCGTCCCGTGTCCCCCTTCACCTCAGCAAGTGGGAGTCAGTGAACTACACATCTTGTGAAAAGATTGGCTATGTTATTTAGTATGAGCTCCCCATATGCAAAGATATGGACAACCATTTGGAAGAAAACAAGAAGATCTCTGGTTGTCTAGCTTTGAAATTTATGCTTTCTTAAGTCCCGTTCTGTTCTGTTTTGTTGTGTTTAATTTTACCCCCTTTCAAAATAAAATTTTTTAAAAAAGAAACAATAGAAGGATTTTTCTGTTGTTGTTTTTTTTTGTTTTTGTGAGACAGGGTCTGGCTAAGTCACCCAGCCTAGGCTTGAACTTGGGATCTTCCTGCCTCAGCCTCCCAAAGTGCTGGTATCACAGGCCTGCACAGCACACCTGATTACGTATAGGTCTTTGAGGACCACTGTTCTGCTTCCCAAGTTGGCTACACCATTCCTGCTCCTTCGAGGGCCCGTGAGGGCTGTCCACACGTCCCCACTCATGTCTTCTGGTATGTGCTGCTCTCTGCTCGAGGAGTAGCCATGCTGGGAGAGAGGCAGGGATTAACACCCAGCTGCTCTGTGGCACAGTGACCTTCCCCAGAGGCCCTGCACCTGCTCAACTTGGCCACAGCCTTGTCCTGACCCAGCACCAGCCCCCAGGGGTCAGTCCCAGGACAGTGACACATACCACACATAGTGTCACGTGACACACAGCACTGCACACGCCAACACACACGACACAGATCACATACACCAGATGACACACACCTCAAATATACAAGAACCACATGACACAAATAACCCAGTCCCCACACATGCTACATGTACACACCCCCAAGCACATCATGCACAACAAATGTACCTCACACGTTCACACACCCCACACCCACAGCAAACACAAACATGCCACACACCAAAAAACACATCATACTCATCACATGTACACTGTACACAACACACACACTCCCCGTCACACTCGCCTTCCTCCCAACTGTCCCTTGAAGCACCTCACTGGGGGGTGACCCATCGCAGGCCCTGCCTGGCCAGCCCCTCCCTGCCTGGCATCTGCTGGCTAGGCATCCCCACCTGGTGATGTCCTGAAGCACAGCCTGCCACAAGATGGTCCAGTGTTGCAGGGGGTCACCTCCACTGTCCCCTCCCCTGGCCCCAGGAGCAGCAGCTGTGTGTCCACGGCCTGGCTGGCCTTGACTCTGGGAGACTGGGGCCACCTTATGGTTCCTCCACACCCCGAGGGGCCTCCCAGTATTTTGCACAGTGGCAGAGTCGCACTGCAGAACCCAGCCCAGCTGACCCTCTTGGCCCCTGGGGTCCCCCAGGCTCCCCACCAGGCTCCTGGGGACATGGGGACAGTGCCTTCTTGGATGTGGTGATGTTGGTCCTCATGTCCCCTGGGGCTTTTAGTGGCCTTGTTTCGAATGCCAGAGAATACACACTTGCAGTGAGCTCGGACAGGTGGCCAGTGGCAGCGTGTGCTTGTCTCACATGTCCCTGGGACACAGGCCTGTCACAGTCAGCTCCCCATCAGCATCCTGGGCCATCGGAGACAGGCTGCTGGTCCCTGGAGCCTCAAGAGAACATGGCAAGCCGATGGCCGGAGCCCTGGGATGGCCAGGCTGCCTCAGTGGAAGGAGCTGGAGGATGTAGCCACAGTGCTCCAGACTTCTGAGGCCCTGGGGAGCCAGAAAGAGGAGGGAGCCCCAGGACCCTGGCCTGTCTTCCTGGCTACTCTGAACAGCCCCAAAACCCATGCGTGGTCCTGCTGCCTTCCAGCTGAGGTGTTGACCACTCCCCTGGGACAGTGAGCCCTGACCCCGTGGCTGCCACGTGTGCCGTGAACCTGCCTTGAAATTTTGCCTCCCCCAACCTCGGTGCACCCACCACCTCCCAGATTTCAGACTGTCCACAGCAGAGCCCAGAGTCAGCAAGCACAGGTTGGAGGAAGGCCAAACAGGGCCCAACACAGAGGACCTATGCACACTTGGCCCCGGACACCGGGCCTTCTGCACTAGACTCT
This sequence comes from Dolichotis patagonum, assembly GCA_004027295.1. Lineage (NCBI taxonomy): Eukaryota > Metazoa > Chordata > Mammalia > Rodentia > Caviidae > Dolichotis > Dolichotis patagonum. Next base: position 18,777 of record PVJX010013075.1, on the reverse strand, counting down.
ACACACTGGGGACATGAACAGCTGGCCTAAGCACCCGACCTGTGTTTCGGCCTGCAGGTCTTGCAGCACTAAACCTGGAGGCTTGTAGGCCAAGAGCGTGACCCAAAGCTCTGCCCCTCAGGACCTAGTAGGACTGGACACCAGGCCCCTGCCCAGGTCGCCCCCTGCAGCAGCCCTCTCAGGATGGGCCAGGGGCCGGTGCCAACCCAGGATGGGGCTCTGCACATGGAGCACCAGGGGAGGCCACAGGCCAGCCCCTCAGAACGCGTCCTCCTCATAGCTGCTCTGCAGGCGTCAGACCAGATGGGGGTCCCCTGGCCTGGGTGCCTGGTTCCCAGGATGAAGGAAGGTAAATGGCGAGGGGATGCCATGCTCCTTGGCCCGGCCAGCTGCTGGAGAGCCGGCTGCCTTCCCATCAGGCCCCAGGCAGGCACAAGGGGCCAAGGCTGTGCAGGGCGATGGTTGAGGCCCCTTGTTTTGTTTTTCTCAGTAGCTGGAATTGAACCCAGAGCCTTCACACTGAGCTCCCTGGACCCTTATCTATTTTTTATGGGGGGGGGTGCATTTTGTTTTTTAGTTAGGGTCTCAGTTATTTAATTTCCCAGGCTGGTCTCAAACTGTCAATCTTTCTGTCTCAGTGTCCCAGAGTACTGGGGTTGCAGGCCTGCACCACCATGCCCTGCTCCCAATGGTTTAAAATGTCATCTATCCAGCACTCTGGTCTGCAGAACAAGAAAATCAGCCCAAATCCGTGTGTGGAGCATGACCCCGCTCCAGATGGCCATGGCCAGGTGTCAGAGTCGTGCTGAGAGGAAGGTGGGGCAGCACTGACTGCCCGAGGAAGACCCTGTGCACCCTGGGATCAGACTCCCGAGACCACAGGCAACGGCCGCTTTCCTTCCAGCCTTGCCCTAGAAGGGCTCTGTCCATCCCATCAAGGCTCCAGTCCTCTCCGAGGTCAGTCCTGGGAATTTGCAGCCAGATGGGAGGCTGAGGCCACTGAGCAGGACCAGCAGGGGTTTGGCAGTCGGTCTACTGGCTCTGGGCCCCTTGTCCTGGGGCCACAGGACTTATGGAGAGAACTAAAAAATCCCCTGGTTCATCTATAAAACCAGCACTGAGCAGGATCAGTGGCACAGAGGCATTGAGGCCACGTTCCTGACGGGCGGAATGGCCCAGTGAGACTCAAAGTGGGGACCAGGGATTGTCCCAGGGTCAAGAGCTGCTCCACAAGGAGGTCAAAGTGAAGCAGGTAGCATTTCATACACGAATGCCAGAAGGAAGGAAGGAGGACAAGTGGGTGCATCTGTAAAACAAGGAAAAGGAAGGCAATGGAAATCTGCCCCTAAACCCAGGGGCCTCCAGGATAGGGGTGAGAATTCTGCCAATCATTTGGAATTGGATGCAAAATAAATAAATAAAAGCTTCAAGCCATGTAGAGCCCACACAGTGAACAGCTAAGCTTGCTCTTCCAAGGCTGGGGGTTCAGCGGTAGAGCCCACTGATGGTAGAGCACTTGCCTAGCAGGTGCCAGGCCCTGGGTTCCCTCCCCAGTGTCCCAGTAAATACATAAATAAATAGAAAAGGCCATGGGAACACATGCAACTCTTGCACAAGCAAGTCCACCTCTACTTTACCCTAAAATCCACATGGCAGACGTGGAAGAAGACACATGCACAAAGCCTTGCTTGGAAACCTGGATTGGCTGTGGAGCATCCCACAGTGGAGGAGGGGTCCCCAGCAGGACTGAGGAGGGAAGAATAACTTCAGAGGATGGCAGTGGTGATGCCACGAGGGTTCCTAGGGGACAAATCCAAGCCACAGTAAGCATCAGAGGACCAGAGCACAAAACTGCACAGCATGGGCCTGAGCATCATTCAAGAAGAACAAATAGGTGAGTGTGCACAGCTGTGCTCGTGAGTCTGGGCAGCTCTGAGCATGTGGCTATGTGTGTGCACATGTGCCTGTATGCACATGTGCCCATGTGTGTAACAGCTTGGCAGAGATGCTCTGAAATATCAACAGTGTTGGCTCTTGATGGGAAATGTTTAGGTAATTACTCTAACTTCATAGCTTTGGGTCTTTTCCAAATTTCTCCCAGGGCTCTATAACCAGAAGCGGTATTCAGATGTTGAGTCTCAGGCCTCCGTCACACCTCAAATCTCAGCCCACTGGGGTACTGCGCATTCCCAGAATAACAAGGTCCCAGCACCTTTCGGGGCCCTCATTCTCACACGCCCACTCTCTGGGCCATCTTCACCAGCTGTAGGGGAACAAAGGGGGTGAGTGGAAGAGGCTGGGATCTGGCCAGGTCAAGCTGGACCTAGCCACTGTCACAGGAGGCCAGTGTCCCTGAGCAGCTGGTGCCCCTGCCTTGGGTACTCCCCAGGATGCCACTCAGGAGGTGCACTGGGACTGGGGAGGGGACAGTAGTGCTCAGGACACACCAGCCAGCTAATGGGACCTGCCAGGGCCTGACCAGGGCATTTCAGCAGAAGTCTTTCCCTTTCCTGGACTAAACTTGAGCTCTCACTGGTTTCATGGTGGAGTCGCCCACAGGACAGGACTGGAAGATGACAGGACTTGTGGCCTGGGCTGTGAGGTACTACGGCTCCATGTGTCCCAAGGTCCTGCAAACCCCGAGGCTCTCAGACCCTCCCCTGCATGGACCCCCGGAGGCGATGACCCAGTCACTGTCCACAGGGTTTTACTGGCTCTGTCACCTCTGCAGATGGGTCCTAGAGTCCAAGGCCCCATCGAGGTGTGACTGCAGTTCTCCTACAGCTGCCTGGTGTCCACTGACAGATGGACAGGTCCACAGTCTGTGCCACCTTTGTGGGGGGTCAGGTCCAGTGAGGGGCAGACAAGCCAATGGAGCTCCTGGGAACACTGATGTGCAGAACTTTGTTGCCCTGGGTAACTCCCAGCAGAGAAACTGCCGGGTGGGTGGATGAGTGCTTATGTTTAGTAGAAACTGTCTCATGTGGTCATTCCATGAAGGTTCATCTGTGAGGTGTGAGGCTTCCCACCCTCGGCTTCTACCCGAATTTATTGTGCACCTGGGGAAAAGAATTTTTTTCTCCTCTCAGTAACGGGATTGAACATAGGGCCTCTGCACTGAGCAACATACCCAGCCATTTTTCCATTTTGAGACAGGATCTTGCTGAGTTTCTAACTTGCTCAGGCTGGGCTCAATCCTGCCTCAGCCTCCTGAGTGCTGGGATTGCAGGTGGATACCACTATGCCCAGCTAGGAATTTCTTTGAACAGAAGGCCATGGACAGTCCCTTTGTGAGACACTGAGCTGGGACTCCATGTTTTGGAAAGCTGGGCTTCGAGCCACAGGCTTGAAGCAGGGCTGGATAATGGAGATCCCGGGGCAGCAGAGGCCTTGGCTGTGCCGGTTCACAGTGCTCCCAGGGAAAGCAGCCTGATAGGGACTGGCTGAGTGGGCGTCCACCTGCCTCAAGAGAGGGTGCAAGGCAGGTTGTGGGGCACAACACTGGCCCAAATCCCCCACCCAGGTGCCTCAGCCTAGAACAAAATCAGCCACAGCTGCGGGCCCACACACAGGACAGTAGAGAGCCTGGCGCCCAGTGGGCGAATGAGTGAGTGATGGGCCGTGCCCCACTGGGGAGGATCAGCCCACCCAGCGCCCTGCAGTCCTGGCCAGCAGGAAGTCTGTCTCTAGGTGGCTGTGGCTTGGCTGGAATCTGGATGCAGATCCCCAGTGTCCTGGCAATGGGGTGGACCCCACATCTCTCAGGCTGACCATGCAGCCCCACGGGGCTTTTCCAGGTCCCCTCTGCTCCCAGAAGAGCACCCCCGCCCAGGCTAGCACATGCACCCCAACTCCCATAGCAAGTGCTGAGGGTGAGTTTTTGTGGGTGCACAACAGGAAAGACGGGAGATGCCCAGCCCCTGTGGGATGCACCAGGAACCTCACGCCCAAGATGCTCCCCAGGGCAGTGAAGAATCTCACACCCCAATCTCCCCGAGCTCCTGATCTTCCCAGGAATGAAGTTCTCTGGGATCACTGCGGCCAGGAGATACTTGTAGAGCTGTTGCTTTTGGACACTGCTCCCCATCAAAGGGAGGTGGAAGGGACACCCCGGGCTGTAGGTCATCATGTGACAGCATTTGTGGTGAAGCAGTCCTGGCTGGGAGGACAGCAGGGCTGGACAGCAGTGGCCAGTCTGCACAGAGGAGACCAGCCTCTTGGGGATCCTGCCAGGCCATCTGCAGGGCTGGCCCACGGGAGAGGGCCTCTGGGCTCCCTCGTTCTCCAGCAAGGGCGTCGGGAGCTGCCTGCCTCCCCTCCCAGCTGCTAGGCCCAGCTCCACACCACAACCTCGAAGCTCAGGAGGAGCCTGTCCCCCAACACCAGTGGCAGGTGCACTGACCCAGGACAGGCTGTGCAGCCCTGCAGCCTTCCCCTGCAGGATGGCGGCCGGATGGCTATGTGGGCAGCAGTCGGAGCGAGGCCTGTCAGTGGGGTAGTTGGAGAGCTGCCGGCTGCTCTCCAACTACCCCACTGCCGGCACAGCCTGGGACGCTTCCTGTTGACTGGGCCCCCTTAGGGTTACCTTCTGGGGAGGACCCCTCCCCAGCCAGCTGTGGCTGAAGATGGGCCCTGGCCTTGCAGCTCTCTCCAGGGCTGCATCTTTCCCAGCCCCGGAGCCCTCTCTGTGAGGCCTCCCAGCAGGCCCTTCTCACGGTGAAACGGGACACCCGGTCCTTGTGGGTGTCAGGCCAGGCCTCCATCCACCAGGAATGCTGTTTCCGCCCGTAGCATGACTGGGTCCCCATGGCCCAGAACTGCGCCGCCACCTGCCCTGCTGTCAGTGCGGACCGGCCCGAGCCACCACTCCTCTCTGTGGGACGAGGCCTGGCAAAGGAGAGACGGCGGGGAACACACACACTGGCCTGAACAAGGGAGCAGGTGCATCATACACACACACACACAGCCCCAGGGGCCAGGCCAGGGGGAGGAACCAGGGCTGACCCCAAAAGTAAAGGGGCCGGGGCAGGCCCTCTGCCAAGGGGCTCAGTTGTGGAGGAGTCGGTGTTAAGAGTGGACCCGGGTCCCAGGGAGGAGGCCTGGTCCAGGAGCCCCTGGCAGTGTGATCCCCCTCCCTCTCCAGTTTTCCTGATCACCCCCACCCCCAGCTGTCTGCCTTGTTTTCATTTATCGGAATGGAATGCAGGGCCACAACCCTCTACCCCGAGTTACATCCCCAGCTCCTTTGAAACTTTTCCTTTGCAACAGGGGTTTGCTAAATTGCCCAGGCTGACCTTGAACTCGCGATCCTCTTGCCTCTGCCTCCTGCATAGCTGTAATTAGGAGTGTCACTGTGTCCAGCTCACTCTGGTGGCCACCACCTCTCAACACCATGCAGTGAGGTACTCCACCACCCACACTGGTCTCCAGTGGGGAGCTGGCCCTGTGTTCCCTGGCACCACCTCAGCCTTCTGATCTCAAAGGGTTGAAGGAGGAAGGGGAGCCAGGTGGGGGTGAGGTCAGGGTACGATGCCCTTCGTGGCGGCTCAGGCCATAGACTGCCACCCCACCCCGCCCCTGCCCCCTCCTGGAGCAGGAGCAGCCCAAGGTGAGCAGACTCAGGGCCTCTGAGAGAGCAGCTGGGCTGCGGCACTGCCCTCTGCTGGCCAGGACTGCCCTGCCTTCGGCTGGGAGCACAGAGGAAGGAAAGAGGACTTTAGCAGAAGAGTGGGACTCACCAGGACGATAAGCAGGGACCGAGGATGCCCTGGGGAGGAGCCCAGGTCATACGAGGAGAGCTCTTGCATCTTTCCTGGGAAAGTCTGGTATTTACTGCAGACTCCTCAGTTGGCTGCGCAGTCATCTGTCTGGGCTCCAGGGCGTCCATGCTGGGGTAGGCAGTACACAGCCCTCCTCTCTGCTTGGTCTTAATTCAAATTTCTCAACTGATCATCTCAGTGCTTTAACTGTCGATGTTCCCCAGGATCACTCTGAAAATCATCTGTCGCTGAAAAGGAGGAGTCTGGGGACAAACTCTAGCTGGGCCTACAGGGCTGCCCCTTCCCTCACCACCTGGCTGGGTGAGAAGGTCCCAGACTGTGGTGGCGAACCTACAGCACGCGTGCTGAGGCAGGCACGTGAGCCAAGCTGCACCAATGGCCGAGCATCACTCAGGTTTAACTGCAGCGCTGGCATTGTGACACCTAAGTGGGTCTGGGGTTGTGGTTCGGGCACTCATCCAGGGAAAGTTCATCCTCACTGGTCTAAGATGTGGGGTGTACACAGAGGCTGCAGGGAGGCTGGGCAGAGGCTGCTTGGCCAGGCCGGTGAGGGTGCTGCTCAAACTGCTCAGGGCCCTGTGGGGAGCACCATGGACAGAACCCACAGGGCATGAAGGAGCACAGGTCAGGGATGAAGGCCAGTGTGGGCAGGCCCTGCCTGAGAGCCCGGCCACACCGGCATTGAAGGTTGAGCTTTTCCCGCACTGTCCCTGGAGACCTGCTGGCGGTGGGACCTGTGCTGCTGATGTCTCAGGTCCTTGGCTGGGGTTCAGGATGAGGGGCAGCACCCTGGTCGGTGTCCCCCATGGAAGGGTGGGCTGCAGCCAGCCCTTCAGCAGGTGGCAGGCAGAGGGGTCCTGTGACCTTGGAAACAGCCTCACGCACACCAACCCTGCAGATCCCAACTCCTCCTGACCAACTGCATCTCCACCGAGAGGGGACCTGGAGACCAACGTCATGGGTGTGCATAGAGCTTCCTTCTCAGGCTCTGGTCCCCTGGCTTCCGTGAGACATGTTGGGGAATGGGAGCTTAGAATAAAACAGAGAATCAAAAGAACAGGACTTGGGGGCCCTCAGCATTGATCAAAAGCAGTTCCCCTGGGCCATTTAATTCTATGTAGCCACAAGGTCTACAGAAAGGAAAACCACTGGCCTGGCTTTGCCTCTGGTCCTGCCTGGGAGGGGACCAGAGAGGCTCGTATAAAATGGGCTAGAACCATGTCAATGGGTCACCTCACTGTGTCTACCCACGTGAGGACCATTCAGATGTGGCTTCCCTCCTCCAATGGCCCCCCTAACCTCAGGGACACCTGGCGGGATCATCTTTCTCCAGGCTGCAGAACCCCCACTCCAGCCCCAGCCACAGAGGTAAAAATTCAGTGTCAGTCAGTGTGCAGTGGCCTCTCTAAAACCCTCAGAAGCTGTGGCCAGCCCCATGGCCTGTCCCTGCCCAATTCCTGCTCTCCCCACAGGCCAGGCCAGCTCAGACCACCACTGAGCTGGGCGAAGCTGGCCAGACCCTCTCAGGCAAGAAGGCAGTGGGCACACGGGCAGCAGAGGCCAGCATGCTCTAGACACAGGGCTGTGACCATGGAAGAGATGCAGGCAGCTGAGAGTGGGTATGCCTGTCCCAACCATGATGCCAGAAAGCTAAGAACAAGCCCAGTGCAAGGAGGCCTGGGACCCACTGGCCTGACTCAACAGTTCTGAAGCAGCCACTCCTGCAAACACAGCCCTACCCACCAGCCACAGTGGACCTCATCCTCCAGAGCCATCAACAGCCTCTTTCAAAACCATGACCCACACCCCAGTTCCTGCTCAGGGAAGTTAGGGGGCAGCCAACCCAATGCTCCACCTACCAGAAGGGCTCTGGCCACCTGCCCATACCAAAGCACTTCCCAGAGCAAGGATGGAATGTGCTAGAACCAAAAGCAGCTCAGGCTGCCTCCATGCCAGGGCATGGGAAGGAAACACCCACGAGGCAGACTGGGCCCTTAGCTCCAACCTCGTATGCCCAGGCCCAGGAACGTTCCTGATTTATAAGCCCAGCACAGCACCAGGGCACATGGCACTGTCCTGGCACTGGAGACTTAGGGGGTGCAGAGCTGACAGTCCCCTGCAGTGTCAGGCATATGCTTCAGGGACGTGTGGCCATGTACCATGCTGCTTGTCCAGAGGTGGGCTGTTCCAGCCATTCCTCCCAGGCAGCCAGGGTCACAGTGATAGGAAGTCCAGCTCCCTGAGGTGATTCTGGGAGCCCCCTTCACTCAGCATGTGACCAGCCTTTCTCCTAGGAAAGGTGCCCAAATCCAGAACAGCAGCTGCACAGGTGAAAGACGTGCCTCTTGGGCCCTGGCCCACACCAGAGTCAGTCTACTCCTGGCTCCTGACTGCTGCTTTAATGTGAAAGGCAGAAGCAACATCAGGACAAATGGGATGAGCAGACTGAGCTGTGCCAAGCATCTGGGGACATGGACAACAGCAGTCTCTTTAGTGGCTGGACAGGTAGGGACCTGGACAGGCAGGGCTCTGGGAATGACAGGCAGGGCCCAGCACAGTGAGTTGGTGGCACCAGAGTAGTTCCCAGTTGCAAAAGCAGAGGCCTTCAGGTAACAGGCCTGCACTGCCACCTCCATCCTGGGAGAAGCCACTGCTCTCTGGAAGCTCCTCCAAACAGCAGCCAGTTCTGCTCTTGTGTTTACTCCTAGGTTCTCACTGTCCCATGGCATCTGCCCACTGGGTCTGTCTCTGATGGGCCAGGGTGGATTTCCTTGCTGCCTGCTCACAGTCAGGAGTCTCTTTGCAGGCCCAGGATGCTCCCCTGGGGATGGAGGGGTCCGTGCCCATCATGAGCAGCTCACAGGGCAAGTGCACATATGCCCATGAGGTGGAAAGCAGCAGCTCCCCTGATTTACTCAGAGATGAAAGATTAAAACACCAGCAAATTAAGATAAGGCACTCTGTGCAATGGAAACATGAGCTAGGAGGGTGGGGTGGGGCATATACAGCACTGTCCAGGCCTCGATGCACTGCTCCCCCGTGGGAGGGGGCCAGCTTCGGGCAGGGATTTGGCCCCTGAGCTACGTGAAGGTCGGGTCCTCAATGCCATGGTCGGGGTTACAGGTGAAGGCAATGGTGATGGCGTAGCGGGTGCCCCAGCGGACCTTTTCCACACGGTGCAGGTTCTCGGAGCCCGAGGTGAAGAAGGAAACCCGACCTGGAGAGGAAAGGAGACAGGCGTGACTTCAGAGGCCACATGCGTGCCACGGGGGCCCTTGGGGAGCACGGCAGCTGTCATTGGCCAGTGTCAGCAGGGACCGCCACAGCAGGCGACAGGTTGGAGGAACCTGTCTTCCCGAACTGCTGCCACAGGAAGCCAACAGGCTGAGAGACAATTCCGCAGGGCCAGGACAGATCAGCCCTGGATGCGCAGGGAAGACGGGCATTCTAGCTCCCTTCTGCCCCCTCACGTGCAAGCCGACATCCCCCAGTCAGTTGTCAGAGCTTCACTCTGCCCACCCCTTCAAACTCCACCCCCTGTCAAACAGAATAAAAGCTCGAAGCTTCTTTGTCTGTCCCAAAGGGATCTTGCCCTCTACTGCCACCCTTCCGTGCCACAATAAAGGCCTTTTTCTTTTCTCTTTTCTTTGCTCTTGCTTTTCTACCACACTGTGGAAAAACCTATCAGCCTCATTCTAATAGTCCAGGAAGGTCTCAAGACAAACCCACAGGCAAACACGTGGCCAGCTCCCTTCAAGTAGAGATAGAAGACACAGATAGAAAGGCCCCTCCTGGGACATCGCCCTGGCGTGGGAATCCTTCCATCCAAGAATCCCATTCATCTGCTCGAATGTATAAATGACCCTGCCACACTTTGTATTAGGTGTTTACTCCTGAGTACTCCAATTGTCTGTTACAAGGTCAAGGGTAAGGAGCACAAGATTCTGCAGTCCCATTCAGGCCACATGGCGTGGCTCCAAATGTTCAGGACAGTTCCATTTCCCCGCAGACTAGTGCTGGAAACTGTTTTTTCATTTCATGCTTGTAATTTAACTCTAAATCTCTGCAAAGGGAGCAAAGTCATTCCTGATGGGCACCACATCCCAGGGTCAGCAGAGCAAGGGCGACCCTCTGCTCAGCAGTAGACCTGAGAAGCAGAGACTGTGCTCCACCTGCTTGGGCAAGACACAAAGGCAGGGTGGCCTGGAGCCACGACACTTTCTGAGCTTGCGTTTTCCAAGGATGTTTTGTCCTCGATTTCTTCCAGTTACAAGCTAACCTGAGATGTGGGAACAAGCAACCAGGGTGCTAGCAGGATGGGGCCCAAAGGCCTCGGGTAGGTGGGTCCCTCAGCCCCCCAAGCCACCCTCTCTCTGCTCCCACATCGCAGACACAGATGTGCTTCTCCCTCTACCACCCTTGCAGCGTTTAGCCCACCTTGGAGAGGCTCCAGAAGCCAGAGGGAAAAAGGATGGAGACACCAGGAAACCACCTGTCCCCATCACTGGAGCCTCTGAAGGGGAGAGATGAGCCAGGGGCAGAGAAAGCTGTGGAGAGAAACAATACCCCAAAGTCTCCCAGCAGGATGGAAAGCTGACTTTTACATCTAGTAAGAGGAGCAAACGCCACTTGCGATAAATACAGATAAATCCACCTTAGCACCTCACATGGAAGATGGCAGGAAACCTTGAAGTCAGCAAAGAAAGAGGAGAGAGCAAACGTAAGGAGAGAGAAGGTCAGAAACATCTTTCCAGAAACATCAGAAGCAGGGAGCAAGAAATGTCATCTGAAAGTGCCGAGAGAACACAGAATTCAACATCCAGTGCAATGATCTCCTTTCAAAAGGCAAGGGCCAGGCGTGTGGCTCGGTAGAGTGCTTGCCTGGCATACCTGAAACCAAGGGTTCTATCCCCAGAACTACCAACAGAAATAAACGACAACAAAAAAGAGGTCAATAAGGAAGCGTTCAAAAGAGTCCTTGCCAGCACTAGAGGAACTGCACCATGGAAATCATGACAGACTGGAGGGACGGTGCCTGCCAGAAACCCCGAGCCAGAGGGTGGAAAGGGGAACGCTGGAGATGACACTGGGCGACGTGTTAGATGCTGCATGTGCTGTAAGAGAGCACAAACCGCTTCAAGAAAAAGGCAAAATAATAGCATGAAGTTTATCACATATTTAGATACGGAAACGTAACTAAATGAAAACAGAGGCTGAGGTGGGATCAGTGGGATCCTGCTTCTGTGCTGTGTAGGGGCACTGGGCTCATTGCCGCATGGGAATTCTGCTTTGATTCTGCACAACCCAAAACCAAACGGCCACAGGCATTTCACAGAAATTAGCAAGCTGACATTCACAAGGAAAGGAAGCAGGCACACTTCAGCAGCCAAAATAACTTTGAAAGGGAAGAACAAACACTTTCCATAAAGCTGTCGCAACTGCGATGCCATGGTATTCACAGAGGGACACTTTGATCACTGGGGCAGAAATCAATGTGCAGAGCTGGAACCACACTGATAAGGTCTTCAGGTTTTTCACAAAGATGTCTAGACTGACTTGATGAGGTGAGACAGTCTCTTCAACAATCCATAGGCAACAAGAGAATGCTGTCCCCTACTCACATCCCACATCAATATCATTTCAAAACGGACTTCTGACAGTAAACATAAAATCTAAAACCATAAACTTTCTAGAAATATATGTAGGGCTGGGGATTTAGCTCAGTGGCTTAAGTGCCTACCTGGCAAGCGCAAGGTCGTGAGTTCGATCCCCGGTACCAAAAAAAAAAAAAAAAAAATAGAAATATATGTAAGAGAAAAATCTCTACAGTCCTAGGGTGGGCAAAATTTATTAGGCATTATCCAAAAGCATGAACCATAAAAGAAGGTCAATAAACAAGATTTCACTAACAGCTAAAGGTTATTCTCTTTAAAAGACACAAGAAAATGGGAGGCCTGCCAGGTGTGGTGGTATACACCTATAATCCCAGCACTCAGGAGGCTGAGGCAGGAGAACTGGTGTGAGCGCAAGACCAGACTGTGAATTTCAGGTCAGCCTGAACTAAACAGCAAAACTCTGTTTCAAAAAGATTTAAAAAAAAAAGAAAATGTGAGGCCATACATTGAGAGAATATATTTACAAAACATATATCCAATAAAGGACTGTTATCTAGACTATATGGACTCTCTACATTCAATAGAAGGTGGCCTGGTTGAAAAGGAGTGGACATGGACAGACACTGCACGAAAGGTTCCAGGTGTAAGAAGCACCTAAAGACATGTCCAGCATGGTCTATCATCAGAGAAGGGCAAGTGACAAGCTGAGGCCCTACTGCAAATCCACGTGGGCATGGCAGGCAGCCTCTGAGATGCCTTCTGTCTTGCTGGTCCCTCCTCCACATCTGGCACCAACCTGGCACCTCCCTAAGGAACAGAGCAAGCCAGGAGGCTGGGAGGCCACCTCTGTGGTAAAGCCACAGAAGGGCTGTGGCTCCCGGCCTGCGTGGCCAGGAACAAGGAGGACTCCGACAAGCAGCCCATCCAGAAGCAGATGCTTCCACCAGCCACAGGAGGCTGAAGCAGACCCTCCAGGCCCAGCCTCAAGGGGGTGGCAGCTGACTAACAGCCCCCAAGGCCCTGACCAGGAAACAAAACTGGGCCAGGCCCGGGGCCTACCCCAAAGCAACAAATAACTAGTCTGGCTGGAGGTGGAGGCTGGCACCAGGGGCCACAGCCCATAGGTACCGGCTCAGGCCTGAGCTGCCATGGGGAGACACAAAGGTGCCTAGGGTAGGGTCAGGCTGCTGTAGGGAGTCAGCTGGGGTAGCCCTTGCTGCAAGGGGGACAGCTCAGCTGCCCACCTTGGGGTGCAGGCAAGGGCAGGGAGAGGCAGCAGCCAGGAACTGGGATGGTGGGTACGGAGAAATGCCTCTCCATAAGCCTGCAACTAATCTCAAACTAACACTGTGAGGTACAGCAACACGCTGAGATTGCTGTTATTGTTGCTGTTGTTTGTGAGACAGAGTCTTGCTATGTAGTCCAGGCTGGCCTTGAACTCATGGCAATCCTCCTGCCTCAGCCTCCCAAGTGCTGGGATTACAAGCATGCGCCACCACACTTGGCACACTGAGGTCTTAAGAGAGGAATCCCACAGCAACATACTGACTTTATTGATTGATTGATTGATTGGTACTGGGGATCAAACTCATGACCTTGTACTTGCCAGGCAGGCACTTATGCCACTGAGCTAAATACCCAGACCCAACATACTGACATTTTAAGAGACATTTAAAAAATCCCTGTAACAACCCATCAAGGAACAGAGCCAGGCACAGTAGCACTGTGCTGCCTGCAATCCCAGCACTCTCAGTGCTGAGGCAGGAAAATCAGGAGTCAAATACCTGGCAAATTAATGGCTTAGCAAGACTCTGTCTCAAAATTTAAAAAAAAAAAAAATCAAAGACATAGCTCAGAGCAAAGGCCCTGGTTCAATCTCAGCACTGCAAAAACAGACAAAAAGCAGGTGCTCCCAGCATTTCCCAAGACCCCAAGCAGGGCACAGTGTATGGTCTGCTCACTCCTCAGCCTAGAAGCTCCTGCTGTGACCCCTGAACCACAGCCCCACACCTTCTGCCGCCAAAGTCCCACTGTGAGGCCCCGTGTGCCCCCAGGCCCTGACCAGAACACAGGCTGTCACTCCTCCTCACTCACCTGCCACAGACCCAGCCTCCAGCCCCCATCACTGAATGGACGAGGAGCTGGGGGCTGGGCAATGCTTCAGGGATGCACACTGGGGCTGTGGTCTCGAGTTTCACAATCCCAGTTGCCCAGCACCAAGGACAGAAGACACAGCACTGCAGATAAGGCCACGGGGTCCTCACCCCACGGCCACTGGGACCCAAGCTCCATCTGTCCAGAAATGCCCATTCTCAGCACCTGAACCTGGTGTGGGGTGGCAGGGGGCTTTCTGTGTTGTCTGAGGATGGAGATGGGGTGTTCTAAAAGTCACATCCAGACAGGTATGCACCACTCCAGCACTCGGGAGGCTGAGGTAGGAGAATCACTGCAAGTTCAAGGCCAGCCTGGGCTACAAAATGAGTTCAAGGCCAGCCTGAACTGCACAATGAGACCCTGTCTCAAAAAGACAAAAACAGTAATTGCCACCCCAGCCTATCAGGACATCTGCTGCTTCCCTGTAAAACCACTGAAAGCATGTAGTCATGGCCAAAAACATCTATCCAAGTTTCCTCTTCCTTAGCCCCTACAGGGGTCACAGCCTGCTATGACCACTCCTGTCCTGCTTATCCAGCTGCCCCTCTACACAGCTGTCCAGAGCCACATGGAAGAGAAGGGTATCTAAGATTTTAAGATGTCCTGCCATCCACCTCCTAAACCATCTAGAAATTCTACTTGATACACAGCTGTCACAACTGCCATGGAAAATGTCCCCCAGAGGCCCAAGGGCTGCAGGCCTTGGCTGCCACTGAGGGGCTTTAGGAACCCACGGGATCACAGAGGCTCCACCCAGTGGATTCACGCACTGACAGGACCATGGCTTGACGGCAAGATTGAGAGGGGGGACACAGGTGGCAGGGCCTACAGAAGCAGCAGGTGCTGGGGCTGTGACGCTGGAGACTGCATCTGCTCCCAGTCACTTCCTCTCTGGCTCCTGCCCCTCGCAGCCTCTGCCCTGCTCTCTCCCACGGCCTGATGCTCTGGAGCAAGCCAATCACAGGCCAAACCTCTGAAACCAGGAGTCAAAGTATTCTCAGGGCTGTGTCACAGTGACAGAAAGCTGACCAGTGACAAATATCTGCGGGTCTTGCAGCCCAACCTGCTTTCCTCTGCACTGGACAACACTGAGAAGTGCCACTGTTCCCGGCTCTGATCCCGAGACCCAAGCATCAGGTCAGCAGTCAGCTGCAGGGGACAAGCAGGTCTTCTCTCCAGGAAGGCAGGCAGCTCCCTTCTTCTGCATGACCCTCAGCACAGGGAGAGGTCTCCCTGGGTCACCTCCAAGGCCAGGTGTGCACACTTGGGTCGCCTCAGAGGCAGGTGACAACAGCAGGAGCTGGGACTGTCCAGACGGGAGATCCCCTCAGTGTCAGCCCAGATAGCACTGAGGGAGGAAACCGGTGAGCACGAGATGACAGGCAGGAGCTGCACAAGGAGGGGTGGCCCACCGCGGGAGACAGCCACAAATCTGCTGGGCAGTTCCATCACCATGGACGTAGCCTACCACTGTGAGGCTGGCCCCATAACACCATATGGGACAGGTTGCGGTCCCTGGAACCATGGGCACACTGTGCTGACCGCAGGCTGGAGGCATCACCTAGTCTTTGATTTGTGTGGTGCTGAGGAGGAGACCGGTGCCGGGTGAGTGCTCTGCCACCAGCTACACCCCAGCAAGCACAAGCAACCTCAGGTTCCTTCTGAGCAGGCTGCCCAGCAGGAGACACGGTGGGAGCAGGCAGGACTGTCACACCAGCTGATACTGCTAGGTATGGGTCTGCTGCAGACCCATGGCAACCTCAAGTGAGTGGCACAGACCCCCAGATTCCTGGTGTCACTGCCAGCAGCTGGATCCAAACTCAGCACCAACATATGGTAGATGCTCCCTAAACAGAGCACCGCTTCAAGTAAACACACCCTGCACTCCACAAATGTGTGTATGATGCATGCACACGCACGTTGGGCGTGTGCAGTCACTGAGCTGCCTGTGCATGCCCCGCCCACTCTGAGCCCGTGTCCTACCGGCCCTGGGCTCCACTGTCTTATTGGCACCTTCCTCCATGAACACAAAGCGCCCTCCACCGAAGTCCTCCAGGTAGTCAGACAGGTACAGCAGCGAGGTGTAGTCGAATGAGCCGTAGGTCACCTGTGGGGTGAAGCCAGGAGCTGTGAGGCCTGCTGCCTCTCCAGAAGGTTGGGTGACAGAAGGTGCGACTCATGGACCAGGCCTGGGCCCTTCCTCGTCCCTGCAGTGGGCATCTTCTGAGCCCATGTGGGGGCGACACAGCAGAGAGGTTGGCACAGGGCTGGCTCCTGCTGTAGGCACACAACTGTGGCAGCTGCACAGCCTGCAGGGCAAGCGTCTCATCTCCAGGTGTGGGACACTCTCAGAGGCTTTTTTGTTTGTTTTTAGTTTTGCAGGATTGGGGACTTTACACGGAGCTACATCCCCACCTATTTGTTTGTTTGCTTGTTTGAGGCTGGGTCTTGCTAGGAAGTTCAGGCTCGCCTCCAACTCACTGTGTAGCCCAGGCTGACCTCAAGCTCGTGATCCTCCTGCCTCAGCCTCCCAAGTGTTGGGATTACAGGGGTGCCCAGCTTTTTCTTTACTCTTTAGAGATAGGTTTTCACTAGATAGGTTTTCACTAAGTCCCTAAATTGCCCAGGCTGGGCTCAAACTTGTAATCCTTCTCCCTTGCCTTCCAGACTGCTGGGATTACATAGGCATGCCTCACCACCACTGGCTTATACTGTGAAGGTACATTCAAAACAATGAAATTTAAAACAAAGTACACCAGCTAGAAAATAGCTCCCGCTGAAGCAAATATCTGAGTTAGAAAACAAAAACAAACTGGGTATAGCGGCACACATGCATAATTCCAGCCACTCATTCAGGAGGCTGGGGCAGGAAGAACCCAAGTGTGAGGCCAGCCCAGACAGCTTAGCAAGACCTTGCCTCAGAATTTGGTGGGGAAGGGCACTAAAAATGGATGTAGCTTAGTGCAATGGCCCTAGACTCAGTCAGTGGATAGAGAGAAGGAAGCTCTGAGGACAGGAAGAAATAGCAGATGTGACTCGGCTCCCTGATCATCAGAATTTAGTCATGGTACCAGCAAGGGCGGAAGGAAGGGGGCCAGGAAAGAGCTGTTCCCTTGCCCCTCACAAGGCCATTGCTGGTACTGGTGGACACCAACAAGGGGGCACAGGGAGGCCAAGAAGTGAAAACCTCCTCGCTTCAGCCTGCAGCAGCCTCTGGCAGCATGACCCTGGGAAGGACAGATGGCCTGGAAGCACTCATGGTCCAGACTCCTGAAATTCTTGCCCCCCTGGGTTCACTGTGGTCACCTCCAGATGGAAGAGGACAGACACAGAGCAGACTGCCTCACTCACACCTAGAACCCTCCCCAGGTGCCAAGAGTTGCAGATGCCACCAAGACCTGGAAAGCAGCAGTGACACAGACCAGACAGCACTGACACAATAGAGCTCTGCATTTGCTGGGCCTCCAAGTCAGCCAGCTCTGACTCAAGGGTGGCAAGGGGTGGAGACCCTGGGAAAGGACCTGGAAGCAGAAGACCTGCAAGGGGACCAGGGCACCTGTGCAGTAGCATGGGTGCAGGCACCCAAACCCTGAGGGAACACCCTCCAGCCAGAACTTGGAAAGGGCGGGTCTAGACACTCGGGACCTTTCAACTTCCTCTTCTTTGCTCCTGGTGCTTTACTGCGAAAAATTCCAAGTCTCACGGAATTTGCCATTGCACAGAGAGCCAAGAGGAGCCTGGCTCTGGCAGAAAGGCCAGGAGGGGCTTCTTGGGGCCAAGCAGGGTAGAGCTGGTCCCCAAGAGGAGCTAGAAAAGGGTCCCCAGTTGTGTGTGTGGACCAGGGGGCCTCTGGTTCACTTGGCCTTTTTTTTGGCTCACATGGCAAAGAAACTCAAGAACCAAAGTGCAGCTGAAGAGACCTCAGCATGGCTAAGAGAAGGCTTAGCAGCTGCCATCCACAGCACAGACTCCTCACGATGGGTGAGGGCCGGCCAGACTCGTGCAGCTGCAAAGGCCCCAAGCTGAAGTGACTTGGAGCCTACACTGGATGGCAAGGCGGGTGGAGGCTGGATCCTTAGCACAGGAAGCAGGCAGTGGGGAATCCAGCTAGTGTCCTGAAAGGGCTGAGCAGGATCCAAGCCGTACCACGCTCAAGATGTCCAGGGTCCAATTCAATGGCTTGATGGACCATGAACCCGGTATGCTCAGCTCTCTAGCAAAAGGACATGCAGACGACAACCACAAGGCGACCCAGACCTTGGAATCACCAGACAACTGCTAAGCTCTACCTTCTAACTGGAGCATTTGATCCACACACACACAGCACTCACTGACAATCAGAACTGTACCTCACAGCTCACAGTTTGCTATGTATTTTCTGGTTTGTTTTGTTTTGTTTTTGCAGTGTTACTTTGCACAGAACTACAGCCCCAGCCCTTTTTATCTTTTTACGTATTTTGAGACAGGATGTTCCTAAGTCACAAAATTGCTCACACTGGGTTCAAACTTTCAATCCTCCTGCTCAGCCTCCCAGAGTGCTTTGATTACAAATGTACGTTTCTTCCTCTATTCCCCTGCTATCATCTTGTTTTGTGTTAAACATTTTCTAGTGTACTATTTTAATTTCCCTGTCACTTAGTTTTCTTAATTTTCTAGTAGTTGTCCTGGAGATGTTAATAACAAGTTAATTTATAACAACCTGGTTCAAACTGATGCCGACTTAATTGTAATGCTATTTATATAGGCTTTGTGCCTCCATGATTCACCCTTCTTCTTCTCTTGCTGTTAGTCACGTAAGTCCCATCAACACACACTGTGTCTATCAACGCAGACAAAGTATTGCTTTATGGTATTGTCCTTTGGTATTGTCCTATGGTACTGTCCTTTAACTCAGCTAAAAGAAAAAAATGACTTAACAACAAAAATTTTTCACACTCACTGTATGGTTCCTCTGCTCAAGCATGTACCTCTTACAAGGACCCCAGTCCTGGGGTGGTACCCTCTGTTCTTGGCCTAAAGACCCTCTTTAGGATTCCTTACAGGGTGGGTCTGCTAATGAGGAATTCTCTGCTTTAATGAGAACACCTCAATCTCGCCTTCATGTAAAACATATTTTTAAAAATGTATATATAATCCATATATGATAAAATTTACCATTTAAAAATGTTTAATTCAACTCCAGCACTTGGGAGGCAGAGGCAGGAGGACTGCTGTGAGTTCAAAGCCAG
>PVJX010013074.1:0-48448 GCA_004027295.1 Dolichotis patagonum | reverse complement strand
GATATAGGGGTAGGAAGAGAATTCATGAACAAGAACCAAAGTACACGGGAAGTACTTCCCAGAATCAATAACTGGGACCACATCTTATTAAAGAGTTTTTGCATGTCCAAAGAGGTTTCCAGCAGAGTGAAAAGAAAACCCACAAATTGGGAAAAAATCTTCATGGACAGCGCCTCAGACAAAGGACTTTTGTCTAAAAGTGATAAAGAATTAAAACAAATCAGACCCTCGAAATTCAAAGACCCAATCCAAAAATGGGCATCTGAAATGAATACACAGTTCTCAGATGTAGAAATACGAATGGCAAATAAATACATGAAAAAATGTTCATCATCATTAGTCATGAGAGAAATCCAAATTAAAACCACACTGAGATTCCATCTCACTCCAGAAAGAATGGCCAAGATAGAAAACACTACCAACAACAAGTGTTGGAGAGGCTGTGGGGAAAAAGGAACTCTTCTGTACTGTTGGTGGGAGTGT
Organism: Dolichotis patagonum; assembly: GCA_004027295.1. Classification (NCBI taxonomy): domain Eukaryota; kingdom Metazoa; phylum Chordata; class Mammalia; order Rodentia; family Caviidae; genus Dolichotis; species Dolichotis patagonum. Next base: position 47,965 of record PVJX010013074.1, on the reverse strand, counting down.
AGACTGGTGCAACCACTGTGGAGGTCAGTCTGGAGATTCCTCAAAAAGCTGGGTATGGAAGTCCCATTTGACCCAGGTATTCTGCTTTTAGGCATATTTCCAGAAGAACTGAAAACATCGTACCACAGTGATTTATTTGCACCCATGTTTATAGCAGCATAATTTGTAATAGCCAGATCTTGGAAACAACCTAAGTGCCCATCAACTGAGGAATGGATAAAAAAGTTGTGGCATTTTTATACAATGGATTACTACTCAGCTATAAAGAATGATCACATCGATATATTTATAAATAAATGGACACGACTTGAGACCATTCTCTTAAGTGAAATAAACCAAACTCACAAGGGTAAATACCAGATAGTCTCCCTAATATGAGATTTGATAAGAGTATATAAGACTTTATGGTAAGCATGAAGCCCCATCTCATAGCTTTGAAGTCTTTCAAAGTTTTAAATCAACAGTTGGAATGGTGTTATCCTGTTTTGTTTGACTATATCATACGTGATGATATGAACAGCTGTTTTGAAGAAAATATTATGACAGCTATTGCTGATTTAATATTACCCTTCTTAGAAGTCCTACCATGCTTTTTTTTTGTTCTATTACCATTGGTTCTGTCTACCACATTGTGTCTCATTGGAATTTGAATATGTGTGATAGTTCAAACAAATTTTTTCTTTTTTATCAAAAATGATATATTATAATACCCATTGATCATTTTCTGTTATTCGGTTCAGAAAGCCCTGGAATTCTTTCACTATATGCATGGCTTTGTACTATTGTGCTATGTTTGATATTATTGTAATTGAAACTATGCTCAACTATAGCAGAGTAAGAGATACGGCGTTAGATACTGTTGATGTCCAGTTGACTTAATGTAAAGTACTGTGTTGCTTATGTTGTCCTCTTCTGATCTGCTCTGTACAGCCCCCTTTTGTTTTATTCTCTTTTAAATAAAAAAAAAGAAAATTAAAAAAGAAGTTTAAGATTACATGATGCCTAAAGTCATATTTTTATTGAACAACATTTTTCTAGTTATTCCTAAAGGTATAAATAAGACATAGTATAATATTCACATGTTGATAAATTACCTCTGTTTACCCTTGGAAACTGACCTAAGAAATTTAAGCTTCTATTCAAGCTAAATTTTGATTTTTTATGCATGTTTCACTGAATCAACTGTCAGATTTGAAGAGAGGATAGAAATTCAATATATACTCTTATCTAACAAAGAAATGACTCATAACACCCCAAACACTCATTTTTCTAGCTTTATTGAAACAAACCAGGAAGACAATCTTAATCTCAAAAGAGCAATCTATTGCATTATAAAGTAGTGATAAGTTTTGCACATGTCAAATTTATACTGAAATATTTACTTCTGATTTATTGTTTCCTCAAAGTGGACAAAATTCAGAATTGATTAGATTCCTTTGTTATGTGGCATCTCTTTCATGCAGTGATCATGCTTCCCCTGCTCAGTAATGTGGCTTCATTAGAGGACTCCTCATAAACAGTAACCCATGGCATTTCCAAGCCGTGGTGCCCCTCCCTGGACAAAGCTTGCAGGGGATGCTATGAATCTTGGCCTTTATCATTGCACATTTCAAAGCTTCTATTATTTGGAAAGTTCCATTTCTTTTTTTTTTTTTTTTTTGGTACCGGGGATTGAACTCACGACCTCGCGCTTGCCAGGCAGGTGCTTAAGCCACTGAGCTAAATCCCCAGCCCTTGGAAAGTTCCATTTCTGACTGATGCTTATTTTGTTACTAGGAAATGAGTTCCTCATAATAATGTGGTATTCTGTGGACTTTCCTTTGTTTTTTTGTTTGTTTGTTTGTTTGTTTGTTTTTGTTATCAGTGTGCTCTCCATTGAGGGTGTATTGATGATGCTCTGATTTTTCTGTCTCACCTATGGTCTTTAGCATGATCCTTAGGATTCTTTTTGGTGTATTTTCCACTTGGTAGCTCACAAAATGTTCTTAAGTATGATACCATCATCTTTAGAACAGTATCCTCTCATCAATAAATACTACTATTTTCTTTCTCTTCTTTTGGGGGAGAAAGGTAGTGAAATTTTTGTGCTCCTTAAAATTTTATCAGTATTCCATAGTCATTATAGAAAATAGTAAGATAAAACAAAGAAAAGAAATAAAACAGGAAAATCTCACAATATAAGTATAAACACTTTTAAGACTTTGGGTTGCTCCTAGTCAAAATTTTGTCTGTTGCTACAAGCAGATACATGGAATAATACTTTTCTTGAATTTATGGCATAAATAACTTAGTAAACAGTTTTATTTAGTAGCTAGAAATCACAACTACAAAAATTGGTAAATAAATACCTACATTATTTTTGTTTGATTCCGAATGCAATTCTTTAATTACATGTTCAATATTTAGATGGTTATTTTTGTCTTGTATGTAATACTGTGATAAACATCAGTTTTAATATATTTTGGATAGTTTTAAAGATCTTTAAATTGATTCTCAAACATAAAATGGTTGAATAAAAGATCTAGGAATTGTACAGTATTTTGATATTTACTGTCATATTCTAAGAAGTTTGTATAAAACTTGTTCGATGCTGATTTGCTAAGAGCTAGTCACATCATTCGTTTATGTCTTTTTAAATCTTGCAGATGAAGAGCAATGCTAGCTTGATATGTCACTCAGTATATTGAACATTTTGTGTCAAATACTAGTGTTGAAATTGATGGTCTTGTTGCATATTTGGGTCAGAGTCTATGTTCTTAGCAGATATTACTAAATATTTAATGACAAACATTATTAAAATTTATAGTACGAATCCATGTATACTTTGATAATTTAATGTTTTTTGCTTTTTCAGTTTTACTTACTCATATGTATTTATTAATTTTAATAGTTATGAAAGATAGGTGAACATTGGTAAAGGATAATTAAAAAGAAACTAGAATTTAAATATTCCAGGTTCCAAGCTTGCCATCCATTAAGTGGTCATTTCACAGTACAGAGCTCTCCATTACTAGCCTCATGACTTCACTTTAGGATGAAAGGAAGGAAGATGTCAAAAGAACAACACAAAAAGCTTTAATGATATTTTTGAACATCTCCTATGTATTTAAGAAAATAAAAATTTCCACATAAGTTAATTATAAAACATGTCTTCTCTTGCAAAATCCATAATACAGTTCCCAGTATGCTATTTTATACAGTTAAATGTTTTCTATTTGGAAGAAATCTGCCTTACATAATCACAATCAGTTTCTAGTGTCATTGATGCTTAGAGATTATTTGAAGCAAGCAATGTATTTTTGATCTTTTGCTGTGATTCTAGGAACCGTATACCTTTGGTTCTGTATAAATTGTCACATATAATAAAATAATAATGAAAAAAGAACTTACTAATCCTTCTTTGAATCATACTCTTATTTACTAAAAGAGTGTCATGATTTGTCTTAACATACAAATAAATTGTTCTTTTTGGTGTTTGTAAGCCAAAGGCCAATGTGAAAGCAGAAATACTAATAAATGCAATTTCTCTTAGACATAATTCATCTAATTTCTGCCATTTATTTGATTCACATGAAGATAAGTAATAATTTCTTTTTGTTTTAAATAATATATAATGATCCTATTATTAAAACTTTTATGAAGGTATTTTGATTATTGTCTTGAATATTCATTGAACTGTGTGGAAATTACAAGAGGGTGAGAAATAGGTGAGATTTATAAAGTATGGCGCATGAAATCCTCAATAGAAGCAATTTATGAAGCAAAATAATAACAATAACAAATTCAACTGAAAAATACAAGAAAACACTTAGAAAGAACTCACTGAATATAAGACTTTGAACATCAGTTTATTGAATCTAGGATTGGCTACAACTTTCATGCTTCTCCTGGAATAATACAAAAATACAAATTAGATTTAATTGCATCTCCACTCAGCTAAAATCTCCAATAATTTTCCATCTTTTTCATGACTTCATGAGATACATGCTTTACAGGTAAGACTTTCCTTCACCTGCTTATCTCTCCAATTTCACGCACCATCTCCAAATTACACTTTTTCTCTCTATTCCATCAGAATTATGTGCAGCATTCTAGTTGTTATGTTTTTCTGTTAATTCCAAAATTTGACCTGATCTTCCTGTCTGTCTTAAAATTCATCCTTCAGACTTTACTTGAGATTATATTTTTCTGCAAAGACTTCTCAGGTATCCCCAAGATGTGGCTGAGTTAATCATGTTTTGTTCTCATGTCCCTCCCTAATCTCTAGCTGTGAACATTCATCCTCATTCTTTTAACTGTATTTTAGTTTTCATCCTCTGGTTATATTTGTCTCTTATAATAGACTAGAATCTCTTTGAGGATAAGCATTGTTACTAATTTTTGAATCGCAACATGTAATAAATATGAGTGGAAAGAATAAGTAAATACATGAGAAAATAACTGCTTTTAAAGACCTTGGAGAAAGTAAATGACTTTTGAAGTAATACAAGTTATATGAATAGCATGCACAATTTAGCCTTCAATGTTCCTTTGCCACAAAATTTGATTTAACGTCAAGTGAAGAAAGTACTACTGTGGCTTATTTCATTGACTAAGCCTTTTGTGGGCCAAAAGAAAGCCAATGTGACCATTTAGGAGGGTATTTATCATATAAAGGGCATTAGGACTGTAGAAAAGAGGGCATGAAATCACTCTTTTCAAAGAATGCAGAAGCAAATTGAAGAGGAGTTTAGTAAATGGCAATTTCATAGCTGGCTGTGTTCCTCCAGTTTGTCATTGTCACTGGAGAGCTTGCCAAACCACAGCTCTATCCCAGGATGAAATTAAATATAATTTGGTTAACTGAAAACATTCAATATCCACAAATGCATACAGACACTTCTATCTGTATCCCTAGTTAAAATATCAGGTCAATTACATTCAAACCATAAATTAGCAAATGTTATTATTAGTTGTTCCAGTAAAATAGAATTTATATCACCCTGAATATCCTGAAACATTCTCTAAAGAGAGCACTCATCTTTTTACTATGCTGCTATCATTAACAAACAATTAGAGAGACTAATATAAATAAACTTTTAAAAAGTCTTTTATATATATAAGAAAAATGTTGACTGTGTGAGGAATTACTCCAAAAACAGAGAGAGAGACATGGATGAAAAGTAGCATTTTAGGTTGGTTCTTTAACCTCTTTTGGTAGTTTTTAGCAAGTATTCTTAAGTAAGTTTAATGAGGAACTAAAATGTATTAAATACAAAATTCCTTGGTTTATCTACTTTTTTTTTGTTAAAATATTCATGGTGGAGATAAAGACCCAGCAAGCTGCATTTTCTCTCCTCTCATGAATAAGTTCATGAAATGATTCTGTATTTTCTTGAGACACTTCACTGCCTCTTTTCCAGGAAAGGTGAAGTGACAATCCTGCTTATCAATATGATAAATTCCAGTATGGAAAAAAATTTCTGAAATATTAATATATGTGTATTTTGTTCTTAAAGTTCTTTTCCTTTCCCATCAAGATGATGGATAGGCCCTTTGGGCATTCTTACCAATAGTAGTATGAGAGAGTGACAGAATTCTGAGATTAGGGCTATAGAGGGAAAGAAGTAGAAAGAGAAATGCAGTATTTCCAGAGACATGACAGGAACTGAGGTCTTCAAATTCTGTGAGCAAAGAAACCAGTATTCAAGTTTCAATGCCTGGTTAGAAGGCATGTCTTAGGAAGTGCAATAAATTGTTTCCGTGGTGTACCTTGAAGCATGATCACACTTTTGTGCCAATCAGAGAAGTGGCACAGTCCCATAGACAGGAAGAAATCTTTGACAATGCAAAATTGGACATGAGAGATATAGAGATAGCCACTATGAAGGGCCAAGGGCATGTATGTGACTTCAGAGATGGAGACTGATTCCAACCATGCGTAATTTTAGGTACCCTATTGTTCCAATGCTCTTAGTATCATATTTATTTGATTTGATTGAAATAAAACAATATGATATTTCTTTGTCACTCAAATTTGTAGAGTGAAATTTATTTTTGCTGAGTGCATTATATGTGATTACTTACGTATTATGTATAGGCCCTTTGGACATCCTAGACATGTTCAAGCTTTAGCTATTGTGAATTCTGCTGCTACAAACATGGGTATATGCATTACTGAAAAATGATGTCTTAAGCTCTTTCAGGAACATACTCAGAAGGAAATAGCTAAGTGAAGTTTCTATTATTAGTTTTTTGAGCAATCCCTATACTGATTTCCTAAATTGTTGTTCTAGTTTACATTCTCCCCTTTTTTTCCTACAGCACTGGCAGCATTTATTTTTATTTTATTTCTTAACGATAGTCATTCTTTCTGGAGCAACATGGAATGTGAGTGCTGTTTGAATCTGAACTTGTCTAATGTGCAGACATGTTGAACATTTGTAATGCATTCATTAGCTATTTGTACTTTGAGAAGTATCTGTTCATTGCAGTGGTGTATGTTTTATTGGTTCTTTACTTTGGGAGGGTCAATTTGTTTATTATTGTTCTTTACTATCAGCTAGGTATTAGTCTAGAAGGAATAACTGGCTTCATCTTTTCCCATTTTGTAAATTATTTCTTCACTCTATTGGCTTGTCATGCAGAAAATTTTCAGTTTAATATGGTCCCATTTGTTGAATCTTAGTAGTACTTATTGTGCCCTTTGGATTCCATTTGGAAAGTCTTTGTGTTCAAGAGTTACTTATTTTATCTTCTAGCAAATTAAATGTGTCTGTTTTAACATTTCAATTGTTGATCAATTTTGACTTTAGTGTAGTACGTTGTGAGAGATTTTGGTCTAAATTCGTTCTTCTACATTTGGATAGGTGGTTTCTCTAGCATCATTTATTAACAAGACTATCTTTACTATCATTACTCCAAGTGTAAGTTTTGGGCCATTTGTTAAAGATCATGTGGCTGAATGTGCCTGGAGTTGTTACTGCATACTGTATTTGTTCTACTGATCCACATGTCTGTTATTTTGACACTACCATACTGTTTTGATCACTGCAGCTTTGTAATATAATTTCTATTGTGGGACCATAGTGCTCCTTGCTTTGTTCTTGTTGTGCTGCAATACTTATGCTTTTCTATGTCTCTTATGGTTCCAGGTGAATTTAAAGATAGATTTCTCTAGTTCTGTGAAGAATGATGTTATTATTTTGATTGTGATTGCATTAAATCTGTATTTCACTTTTGGAAAATAGCCATTTTGCTTATGTTGGTTCTGCCTATCCAGGATATGATCTTTCCATTTTGTGATGTGCTCTTTGATCTCCTTTTTCAGAGTATTGTAGTTTTAATTATAGAGGCTTTGCTCTTCCTTTATTAGATTAGTGCCTAAATGTTACATTATTTTTGATGCCATTATGAATGGCACTCATTTTGTAAATGCTTGTAAATGCTCTTTCAATGTGTTCATTTTATTGGTGCACTAGAATGCTATTGATATTTGTGTGTTGACTTTGTGTCATGTGACACTGCTTGATTTGGTTGTAAATTCTAGAAATTCTTTGGTAAGATTTTTTTGGTACTCTAAGGAGGATTATGTCATTTACAAATAATGATATTTGTTTTTCACCTTTCCTATATGCATTCTTTTAATTTTTTTCCCTTTGTTGATATTGCTGGCTACTTTTTCTATAATTGTATTGAACAGGAATAATGATAATGAATATCTTTGCTTTGATCTTGATTTTAGAGGGAAAGTTTTCAGTTTTCCCCACTTATTGTGATGTTGGCCATTGATTTGTCACAACTGAATTTTATCAGATTAAGATAAACTCCTTCTGTAATGATTTTCTTCAGGTTTTTTTTTAATCAAGAATGGATGTTGGGATTTATCCGAAGCTTTTGCTTCATCTATTTTGCCATGATTATGTGATTCTTATCCTAGTTTTTCCTTATGTTATATTTTACATTTATTGATTTGTGTATGTTGAATTATCTCTGTCATTTGTGTTGTCTTCCATTTTTGAATGCTTTCTATTAAATTAGATTAGCCTTTTTTATATTATCTAGCTACATCTATCAGCTCTTGGATCCATTTTCCATATTCTATCATTATTTCTAAGAATCCTGAATGACCACTCTTTGACAGCAGCCCTGTCTTCTAGTTCTGACACTCTGCCCTCTTACTGGCCACTTCTGCTGTCCACACTTTTAACAGGATTTTTAGTTTCCCGGATTCTGTTTGGAACTTTTTCATGGATTTTAAATCCTTGCTAAACTGGTCATTCATATTTTATATCATTTTGTGTATGCCAGCTATATTTTTATGACTGTCTTCTTTTTATTCTGATTTGTTCATTTAAATGTTTTTAACAATATCCAACATATTAAAGTGGTATTAAAATTAATTTTTAAGGCAAAAATGTAGCATCCTTATAGCTAGAGATTTTGATAAAATCAAATTGTTTGGAACATAGGAACCTGGGAACTTAACTGATTAGAATTTTTTTTGGTAATGTGTAAATATTTTCTAGTTGTCTCAAGGTGACTTTCCATGTTAGAGAACATGGTAATTTGTTTTTGTACTGTGATTCAAACTCATGACTTCATGCCTGCCAGGAAGGCATTGCACTGAACCAAATCTCTGTACAAAAACATAGTGATTAAGGATAATTATGTTCATGTCACATGGTCAGGTACTATTTAATTCAGTACATACTTTTAAGTAACTTACTATGTTCCAGGTGGTAAGTTCAATGCTAGAAGGTAAGTGGTTAAAGTCCCAGATCCACAGCATGGAGTTGGAAGTTTAACAAAAACCATAAATGTAACTATAATCATAAATTTAATCATAATTATAAATATATGGCAATTATGACTGTGAATGTAAGTATGACTATAAATGTACCTATAATTATGACATTTATTATTCATAATTATTTACAACTGCTAATAAAGGATATGCATGAGATTTTGGTGTCTGTTATCCATCACCAGAAATTAGTAATAACTTTTAATAAATTGCTGAGGGGGCATTCCGCTTAGAGAATATTCTGTTTGGAAAAGGGATTTGTCTCCAAATGATGGATGACAGTAAAACCTCCAGAGAAACACAAGCACACTACTCGTTCTTACAGTTTTCATTTCCATTTTCTCTGAGACATTTACATTGGAAGTAATTTCACTGCTATGAAAAGCTGCAGCCTTGAATACTAGTTCTTAGCCCCATCTCGTAAATTCCTCATGGATTAACAGCACCTTAAGGTGATACAACATTCTCAAGATTCATTCATTCTCTGGACACATGATGTAGAAAATAGTCACACAGAGTTGACAGAAGGCAAGGGAAGATTATTACTATGGGAAAGAGATAAAAGTCTGGAAAGATAAGAAGCTGAACTTGGCTGCATGGGGTAAAAGTATTGAATATCCAAAGAAGAATGGAAAGTCTTAGGTATGCTTGAGTCATCGGTAGAGAAGGTAAAAGGGACAGCCAGGTGGCTTAGAGACATCCAGTCTTGATATTAAGAGGACAATAAAGTTGCTTTTACAAATGAGAAATTCAGGAGGGCTAAGGAGTGTGTGTGAATTCTGAGTTTATATTAAATATTAAGTACTTAAAGATATTGATGTGATGTCCAAGCAACAATACAATTCAAAAACATGAGAAAAATGCGATGAGACTTCTTAAAATAGGACTGGAGACTTGGATTCCTGAGGACTTCCTACCAGAAAAGTCACTGAACGACCTCTAGCAGAATCCTTTAAGAAACAACTCTGGGCTTTACAGTTCCAATCCATTTATATTGCCTAATTTATAATTTTCACATCTACTTTCCTCACTAAAACATTTCAATCATACCTTTAAACATAGAAAGAATGAGTTTTAATTTAGTACGTGGAAAGAACAAGGTGCATTGACCATTGAAGTCTATCTAAAAGAGCTATAAGAACTGAAAAATTGCATGCTTTGGAGATACTAGAGAAAATTGATTTCTTACTTGCTGAGGCAAAGTGCACATTTTTGCTGAAAACACCCATCATTTCAGCTGCAAAGTGGTAGCAAATGCTTTACTCAGATTCCTAGCACTTTCACATGTATCAACCTGAGACAACAAAGTTTTAGGAATTCCCTAGGTCATTGCCAATTTTCTGCTATCCTTTAATTGAGTATTTTTCCTCTTCTCCACATGTGGATTTAGAATTCTTGACTCCTTAATACGAGATATGTGAAATGGTAGGGAACAAATAGTTTCTGATTTAGGTGTGTTTGTATTGATATTCTCCCCATTAAACAGTGTCTTGTGATATACAGGTCATTTCTTGCACTTCATGAGATAAAATCAGGTCTCTCAATTGGCTATTGGTTTTCTGATTTCTATAATCATTCTTTGGCATATCTTTATAATTGTAACTCTGTGATGAAACTTCATAATACTGGAAAACAGACTTAAATAAAATTAGAGATTCTCTTTTGCTTCATCAGCAGACATATATATAGTCTACATTTATGAATTTCTGACTATGTTGATACACTGTGAAAAGGTCTTGAGAACACTTTGTATCAAACCTGAGGCAATATTTCTCAGATTTCTTTTTTAAGAAATCAGTTTTTCTTTACAATCAATTTCAATTAATATTTAAAAATATTCCATAAAACATCTCCACTGGTTAGTGATCACACATTGTATATTGGGATACTATGTATATATATTTACTACATATTGTAACTTTTTCTTAATGTAATCACATCTTCTTTCGAACCAGTGAAAAAAAGTCTTTTTACAACAACTCAACTATGTGGATCAAAATGTGAGTCACAATACACCTAGATCATATACATACACATATACATTGAATTTTCACAGAAATTCTATGAGTGATTTGTCTAAGTGGTAAAAGTAATGAATTACATCTATGATTCCTCAAAGCTATAAAGTTGTAGAGGTGATTAAATGTCACTTCTTAGTCATTCATTCCTCTCTGGAATCCTAATCTCAAGTAACTTCAAGTAAAATAAAATATTAATTATTGAATCACATTATTTACTGAGTGCTTATTATGCATTAGGGATCAAGGGAAGTGATTTAGAGACAATATTGCATTGAATTGTCAAACTGCCCTTATGAGGTAAGTAAATTTATACATAAAGATCTGAGATGCAGAGAGGTTAATTATCTTTTCAAAGTCATACAACTACTGGAAAAACCAGCAAAACCTTTGGAATTCACAAAATAAAATTAATTGGATTATAGTTCTGTTTTCCAGGTTTGAGAATTTATTCTGAGTATTGTACTTATTGGATTTAGTATTCCCAAAATTTCTAGTAACAATATATTATTGACCAAATTTCAAGCCCAGAGATATCAGATAATGGCCTTGTACATATCGGTTACAGAGGGTAAGTTATGACTGACTCTATAACTATATAATGTATAAAACTGCAGAAAACAGAGGGGCTGTTTGTTCACATATCTGTCATATTTCACAATCATGAAATGAATAATATAGCAGAGTAAGATTATCTCACTTAGACAAATCCAATTTCCCTAAATTGACAGAAAAATATTATGAAATATTTTATGGTTGTCATCAAAATCGTCTTGCTTGGCAAAATATATTAAATACCACTTTCCTGTTGGTGATTGAAGAAGAATCTGTCCCTTAATTTAGTGAGCTTCTCATCACAGGAAATATGGTATGAGGGAGACTCTACCTTTTGTTCTACTTCACATACTCTAATTATGGAATAAAACTCAGCAGTGGCCTGGAGCCCTACAGTAAGTATCAAAATTTTAGCAGTGAAATGGAAACAATGAAAGACATTTCATGCCCCAATTTCAGTCAGAGAATGTTGGGAGGATATTTACAACTAACTGAAAATTTACACGTGTACCAAAGTTGATAATAAACTTAGAAAACTAAATTAGAAAACTGCATTTTATTGCTTTTTTTACTGTGTAAATCATAGAATAATGGTATATATGAGGAGGCCAGTAACCCTCAACAAATCTAGTTCCCAGAACATAGGGGCATAGATATGATGAGGGCACTAGCATAGGAACGTTTTATTATGTGTAGTACTAGAGGCTTCTGTTTTTCCTCTCTGTTCACACCAATCCTGCCCTTTGTCTTTTCTTTGTCAATCTTTTTGTTGCTTAGTATGTTCAGAATTATTTCTGCTGTACAGAATCATAGTTATAGTTAGATTGCAACTACTCAAACAATGCAAATGACCATTAAAAAAAGTCTTCAACATAACATGGGTGCATATAAGCATTCACATATGATACAGTGTGATACACAGATTGATAAGACCCACGATTTATTTTTTTTAAATCCATAGATTCTTTTATACTTTTCATTTGAAAATGTAGAGCATAATTCCTCATCATTAACTGTAGGACATATATTTTACACTTAACACTTGAAGGATAGAACGTGGCAAAAGATAGAGTGTATGGTATCTAAGATTAGGAAAACGAGTACGAATTTACTCTGAATTTCTTGGGTACTTGCCAGCTGTGTTAAGATGAAGGTGCTTTACTTAGAAAGAAAGTAAGAGATTTTCTACACAATAAACCTTTAACAAGGAACAGAGTAAAGGACTATGTTCTTCTTCCCCTTCCCCTTCCCCTTCCCTTTCGACTCCTCCTCCTCCTCCTCCTCTTCCTTCTTCCTCTCCCTCTTCCTCTTCCTCTCCTTCTCCTTCTCCTTCTTCTTCCCCTTCCCCTTCTCTTTCTCCTTCTGCTTCTGCTTCTTCTTCTTCTTTTCCCTCTCAGTACCAGGAACCAAACTTAGGAACTGGTGCTTGCCAGGCAGTCACCTGTGCCACTGAACTATATCCCCAGCCCTGAAGAGCCATATTCTGAAAACAAATTGTTTTATATCTCTCAGACCTCTAGAAGGAAACTGCTCTGGGAAACCACTTAAATGATATTTTATGAATCACAACCACCTAAATGGGCCCCTCTTGGAGTTAGAAACTATGAGAAGATAAACATTTGGTTTTGAACTGTTAATTCTGTATAATTTGTTGTGCATGAACAGATAAATAGTGAGCTAATGCCTCCTTATATAAGGTTGTGGCCAGTTAAGGTTGTATCCAAAAAGAATCATTTGTTTTTAAGGAATCATCTACTAAATTTGCCTTTCCTGTTTCCCCGGAGTGTGCTTTTGAAATAGCTCAAATGAAGAAGCAAATATGAGAAGACAGACTGATGAAGCGTCCCAGGGTAAATAGTGTTTTTTCTGGAACATCTTTATGTCACAGTGCTGTGCTCTTCCATAGTTTTCTCTCGAAATTATTGTTTTTCTGAGTGCATTTTCCTATCATTACTCATAATTCCAACTGATTCTCTGATTCATTGACTCCATTTTTGTTTGAAAGTAAAAGTACAGTTGTAACAGTGACTTAACCCTGAGCCAGCATATGCCTAGTGGGTAACTTAGTGGGTGATTTAATGGGCAACTAAGCAAGGTAAAGCTTGGCATCTCTGCCTTCATTTTCTGTATCTTCATTACTCTAAAACTTTGGGTCAGATTCTTACTGAGTTCTGAAGTAAGGCATGAAAATAACATAAGGAGTATCTGTGATACCAAGTTTACACAGCTTAAATTTACCTACTCCAAAGTTATTAGGGCTAAATTTACCTAACCTATCTCAAGGCAGAAGACACAAAGATAATAGCAACTAAAAGTAATTTTCAGGTTTTTATGTCCAATTGTCAGGTTTTACACCATTCACATTGGACACCTAGACCAAGGCCTACACGTCTCTAGTAACTGTCATAAACCTTCAGCCCCCTTGAATTCCAGGAACAGCAGAGCCTTACATGTGAAGAACACCCTGTGAAGACATCACTCCACCTCAAAGCTGGGAACGAGTCTCCCAGGACCAGAACTCAGGCTGTCTCCCTTAGCATTAAACATCAGCTCTCACTGGAACAGATTTAGCCCTTCAAGCGATGATGGCTCCCCAGAACCTCAAACACTAGTCCTGATATACGAACCAACCAGACCACAGCTGGACAAGGGTTATCTACACTGCTAGCCATGCAAACTCAGAGCTGTGAAAAAATCCACTTCCTACCTTTGTTCTCTTTTTCTATGAAACCTCAAAGCTTCTGCCAGGTCCTCAAAGACATATCTTGAACGTTTTATCTGTATTTCCAGACATGGTCAAGCTGATTAAAGCTCCTTTCATGCCCTTCAACACTGCTTGTCTCCCTGATTGGCATTTTGGGATGAGTACCGGGAATTGGTTTGTAGAGATTTGTTATTTACAAATACATGTGTGCTGACATATGTTTCTCAAAAGGCTTCTTATGTGCAACTTTATATTTTGTCTTTTGGTGAATGTTTCACTGTTTCCCTTCCTCTCCCTTTCTTTTTTTATCAATAAAAATCAGATGAGTGGAAAAGTTAACTGATTTGTTCAGATATGCATTTCTTATTGACAACTCTACAAGAAAAATATTGACATTGGTCATAAATTGGTTTTCTGACCTTTAGTCTTCTGTCTTTAAAATGGAGTCCTGTCTCTAAGAGTCAATCACTGCAAAAAAAATGAAAAGTTCACTGTGAGTTGCCTTTATTCATAGCCTTGTGCCATCATGTTGCAGAAAATCCCATCTGTACCCTGTGCAATTAACTCCTTATCTGCATGGTAGGATCGTGTTATTTGTGTCCATTATTTAAATATATGTGTGCTTCCAAAAGTTAAGTTTACATGTAGCTGTGATGGTCCACCCCCACCGTCTCCCACATATATGTATTTGTAAGTACATCTTTGTAAATATTTGTAAATAATTGTCCTCAAAATACAGGAAACAGTGCTTTGCATATTTTATTGCATGGACTAATGCCATATTTTTCCTATATTCTATGTAATCCTAATGAAGATTTGCTGAGCAAATAAAATTTTTGTATCTTCAATGTAGTAGATGACAAGTCTGAATCTAAATTCTCAAAACTAAATAATCATGTTGAAATATAATGAGGCATAACAGGTGGTAAATAAAGAATCATACAGTTGATAAGCAGAAAAACAAAAACAAAACAAAAATCATTGTCATATGCTTTCTCTGTGAGAAGCACTAATAGAATCTCAAGAGAAACCTACACTGTGGATAATTGTATGCATGATAGTTAAGAAGGGAAATAGCAGAGGCCCGTTGATAGTATTGTGCTATTCTATCAGGCAGAGAGAGACCAAGGGAGCAGTCGATGCACAATGGGCAGGAGCCAGAGGGTTTGTAAATTACACCTGAATGCCTTACACGCCTGCCTCTGACAGGGATGACAAGTACTGGCTGCTGAGTTACTTTTTACTGTGGAGAAATCATTCATTTGCCTGACATTGCTCTCCCACAAAAGGGACCTTCTGTTGTTTCACCTTTGCAATTTAAAAATTTATAGTGAAATTAAATTCTATTACTTATTGTGTCTGTGTGCCATCTTAAACTACCATTAATGACAAAGGCAGAGAATACAAAAGGGTGGTTTCAATGTTGCTGCTCTCTGTAACTGAAAAAGAAGCAGAAAACCAAGTGAATGGGCACAAGACAAAGGCAAGAGAAGAACCACGTATGTGGAGACCTTATATGCTAAAGCTGTAATAAATTACCTAGCAATTCAGAGCATATGTTTTGAATTTGTCATGTATTATTTCGAAAAACAAAGGTAAACCTTGATCATGTAGTGCTGTTACTTCTACAGCTGGTGCTGTTGTTGGCAAATTTTAAAAAAGGAACTTCTTCATGTTACAGGTATTTTAAAAACACATACACAAGTTCTTTTACATTCTTAGCATCAGTAGGTACAATCCGTTTACTCCTCTTGAAGATGGGCAAATTTTTGTGATATTTTAAGCAACGGAGTGAAGGTGACACGGCTCTGCATGCTGTTGTCTTTGCCTTGAATTCTTCTTCCTTCCGCTGCTGCTCCTGCTCCCTGTTCTCTCCTTCCTTCCCCTTCTCCTTCCCCTCACCTTTTTTCTTCTCCTCCTCTTCTTTCTTCTCTTCCCCTCCTCCTCATTCTTTTTCTTCTTCCCCTTCCTCTTCCTCTTTTTCATCTTTTCTTTTTCTTCTTTTGGTTTTTTAAATATTTTACAAAACTTTGAGTTTTAATGTGGCATTTGAATATACATATATATATAAATAAGCACATATAATTTGAATCATAACCACCTCCCCGATTACCTTCCCTTATAACTCTCCCACCTTGCTTTCACCCTCTTGTCTAATTTTCCTTTTATATTTATGCAAATATTTAATTTTAAATTCTAAATATAATGAAAACATGAGGCAATTGTCTTCCTTAGTCTGAATTATTTCACCTAAAGCATTGACTTCCAGTTCCTTCTATTTTCCAGCAAATGATGTAACTTCATTCTTCGTGACTGAATACAGCTGAGTTATGTACACGGACACCACAATTCTCTACTTACCAATGGGTACCTGGCGTCATCTTGCTTACTGTGAGTTTTGCCCCCAGAACGTGAGTATGTAGGTATCCCTGTAGAATGGTGAGTTTATTTTCTTCAGATATGTACTGAGGAGTGGCCTAACTGGATCATATGGTAGTTGTATTTTTGGTGTTTTGGAATTCACAGTCCTGAATTCCATAGTAGCCATACTAATTAACATTTTCACCAATGATATACAAAGACTGCTTTTTCCTCACATCCTCAGCAGCATTTATGGCACTGTGGCTCCTGCACTGTTCACTTGAAAACTCAGTCTTGAGAGTGTTAGCTGCCATGCAAGCAGTTTAATTGTACTGTTTGGCTCACATGCTGGGATGAAGCCTAAATTAATCCTTATCAGTGGAATACAGGTAAAGACCATAGACACAGACGCAGACTCAATGAGGAGAGAATTTTGCCCAGACATCTAGCTCTTTTACCATCTCACTGCTCTCACCAAAAATATGTTGAATGTTTAAATTTAAATGAATTATGTGAAAGATACATTGCTATTCATCTCCCTCAAAATAGTGCCTCTCATTTTGAACACACTTACCTTATCATTCCTGCTATTTTCTGAAGCAGTTTTGTTTTCATTTTTTATGAACACATTTTACGATACGTGATCAAAAATCTGGTGAATGACATCCAAAGCGGGACAAGCTGGTAAAAACGTTACCGTGTGGCCTCATCTATTTTGTTCACTTGACCTGACACTATGTGACTTCTGATCTTTCCCCGAAGTCAAAATGACGATGAAAATTAAATGCTTTGAGCTGATTCAATATATTAAGGCAGCCATGACAGCCCAACTAATGACACAAGTCTGAACTGCCAGCACTGCTTTGGAAAGTGGCCAGAATTAGCCAGATAAGTGAGTTCAATTATTTGGAGGAGGATAAAAGACAATGCATATTTTACCATAAACTATCTTTAAACATCTTCATTTTTTGATCATATCTCATATGACCATCAATTAGTTGCAACTGATGATATATCTAACTTTTAAGTACCTTGCTGAACTCTGAGTTCTTAGAATCAGCACAGAGAACAGTGTCTATATTTTTGGTCAATAATTTTGAAATGATCTTTTGAACAGCAGTAGATTAAAAAGAACAGTTTCCGAAGCTAAGTAAAATGAAGTTTTTTCCTATTTTTCCAGACAGGTGAGGCTTGTAGATATGGTTCCATTGTCTCAAACAAAGCAGGTACAAAATAAACTGGTGACATTTTATTAACACATTTTAAAGCTATGCAAAAGTTTCATAAATAGAAAAAAAAACCACTTCAGTTAAAATTCTATCTTTCCAGTGTAACAGGCATGAGATTCTTTACAATACTGTGTTGCATACATCAAATCTGATGTGTTTAAATGAGTAAAATCTATCTCAAACCATAAAAGCCTGGATTGAGAGAGCAGTTGAGTCCCTGTCAGTCTGTGCTTTCTTCTTGCATTGGATAATCCCAGAAGCATTGAGAGGATAAACTGTTCTGAGAGGAATTCCCCTTCTCAATCAAGAGTGCTCTGGGCATCACTCTCTTAACTCTTGAGGCTGTTCCTTTGTGTACCAGCCCACGTGTGAGTAATGGAGGTACATACGGCAGAGTTCTGCACACTCACCCTGACTTGTTCTATCTTCCCTGGATTTTCTGTTCTGCTTTGAGTAGGACACCTTATGGGATGCATTATCTTCACAATATCAGCTAATCTATTTTTTGTACTTAAAGCAACAAATATAGCATTTTATGCTTCAACAACATCCTCAAAATTTTGAGACCAACTTTACAGTCATGCCTCGGAATTCAAGAGAATGAAAGCATTTCTATACAGTAGAAAAATCCTAGTATCACTTCTTGTATAATTTCACGTAATAATAACAATGTGGTACTTTAACAGGGATTTTCATAGTTTTAACTTCTCTTATATCACCATTAAAGTGCTTCTAATATTTATAGTAATTATGGGCTTTATATAATTATGAAACATAATTTTATAAAACCTTTGGCATATTTTGTTAAAAAATAAAATGCTGGTTTGATTTTCTGGTTTACATAAAATTAACATTGGAAAACAGCTATTATTCCTAACACCATGTACAAAGATTTGTATGTTTGTGTATCCAAGTATGTTTTATATATATGTATTTATATTATATATATTTACATATACACATACAAAATCAGAATCTTGGGTGTTAGAAATCAGAAGCAATGAATTTCCTTAAAGTAATCATAATTTTTTCAATGAGTATAAGGTAACAGAAAACAATGCTGTTTTATTAATAAGTTGTTCTATTTTGGAGCCAAATTAATTTTGATTTCAATGTTTTACAATGCTATAGTTTTAGTACTAAAGAGCTATTAACAATGACTTAATCTTTGAAGACTTGATTAATTAATTAAGAAAAATATATTGTCATTGAAACTAAAAGTTCACCACTTCCCAAAAGCAATCTAAAATTTTAAAACCTACTTACAATTTATTCATTGTTTGACAATTTATTCTATTCCCTGAGTTAGCCTCAAGGGAAAGAAACAAATGCAACTGATATTTATTGTTCTTGTTCAGACTGATATATGTTTATTTAGTGGAGTTTCATGCAAAAAGAAGAGATCATAAAAAGACCATTCTGATTTAAGAGTCCCTTTGGAAATCAAGCATTCATAGAAAATATTTCTAGACTTAAGGAAAAATGTCTCTCTTATTTTGTTTCAGTTCCACATTATGCACAAAAGACTTGCTTACAGAATTTATAGGATTTCTGTCTTAAAAGTCTATCTTGACAAGAATTCCATGAAGAAAAGTTTGTTAGTTGTTCTACATAGTACACACATATTCAGTCTCAATTACATGCAATGTTTGTGTTTGCAGTGACTCTGAAGTATTTGGTTTCTAGCTAGAAAAAGCAAAACAGAAAGGGGTAACAAGATACAATAACATAAACTTCCTCTGGTAACAGCGTGTTTGAGTATGATTTTGTTTCCCACTTCTTTTCTCATACTGATAAATATTTTTGCCCCATATAGTCAGATGAGTTGCAGCATACTTTGCTTTTCTGATTTTTCAATAATGTGTATGTTTATGCCTTGGCTAGTCCACTGGTAATGGGCACAGCTTTCACTCATAAATAATAGGCCTAGGTGTGACACTGGCTGATCTGTTGACTCCGGAAAGCATAGAGACAGTACAGTACAGCTTTATTTTATCTGAAGGTAGAAAAATACTAAGTTATCCAAAGGTAAATGGCTAATTGGTGACAAAACCAGAGATGCTATCATTTCATTTAGAAAAATTGTCACCACTTTATATCTAAAATATGGAGCTACTGTTTCTACCCAAAGGAAGAATCAAAATTATTGGGAACTTCTTTCCTGAGGATATTGTAGATTATTATTGTCTTTCCCTACCTTACTCATTCAGCCTTCAACTACTACTGACTTTTAGATAATAGATTGGGCTCTGCAGTTTTCAGAACAAGTATCACTTAATATACAAGTATTTCAGCAGGATCTGTTTTTACTGACTGGAATGTAATACAATCCCTATTTCTGTATCACTGATCAGAGGTATCTTTCTGCCAGCAACTAAATATATTTCCCCATGACTGCCACTTATCTCAGTTCTATTCACTTTATTTGTTTCTGAATTGTCTCTCTTTCAACCTCCTATATGTTGAAACCAGTCCAGGAAGACAAATAATAATCCTTGCAACAGTTGTCTCACAATGACCAGAAGTTAATTAATAGTAGTCAGTTTTCCGAATTTCTGGACAATTTGCAAACTAAACATGCCCTTATATCTAACATTATATACTGCCCCGTTGTAGAGAGACCACGTACATTGTCCATATGACAATGGTTCTCAATCAGGGAACAGCTGCAGCTTTCTCCTCCTTCCACAATCAGACTGTCTTCTGGCTTTGAGTTGCTCTCAAGTGCTATATATAACAAACTGTTGAAAAAACATTCTTTTCTTACAATCACTTGGGCAGTTTTCATTTATTTCCACAGTTTAAACAATTTTGTGATATATTCTTAGGCAATGACCTGTTCTTATTAAAGGTAATCCTTTGACAGAACAGAGACAAGGCTAATTTAAGATGTCTTAGAAACCTGGAAATCTCCTTTTGACAAGATTATCATTGTGGGCAGTAGGCATAAGTTGACTATCTAGAGACTGGTTGGCATCTACCTATCAATCTCTCTGAGCCTCAGTTGCTTCTTCTTAGAAAAAGAGACCTGTCTCATAAGTCATTTGATTGCAATAAAGTAATGGATATAAATTAGCTACCACAGTTTCCTAGGTATTCCTTTTCTGTACTTGAAAGTATCTAATCTATCTCATCACAGAAAGACAGTGGTATACTATGTTTTCTCTAAAGGCTGTTTGGCCAGTTGAAATGAGATATGGATATTTACTTTTTCATTCTGTTATTCTCCAAAATATTAATTTGTTCATTCAATTCTTTTTTAAATAAACACCTGTTCTATACCAGAGTCTTACTTAATTACTAGAGCATTCATGTTTACTGCCATTTTATTGTGCAAATTTAGGAAAACAAATCATACACAAAAAATGCAATGAGCACATATTCAAGTTATTACAAGAACCTCAAAAAAGGGAAATTTAGTTCAAAATGATGCATAGAGCTTTTTTCCAGCTATGATTGAAATAATCATATTTTTCATGGAAAGTAAGAAGGCATGTCAATTTATTACAAGAAAGTCTAACAAACACATAATTGCTGAACAAGAGAAAGCAGATAGGAAAAAAGGGAATTGTCAAGGAAAAAAATAAAAAGGAAAGTTTAAGAAGCCAGGTATTAGTATATGCCAAGGGTTCAGTAGAAGACAATTCACATGTATTAAGGCATCTAATCCTCTGTAAGGTAGACACAATTATTTCCACCTTAATATTTTAAATGATTCTATTGAATTACAGAGAGATGATATAAAAGAACTATATGTGGAGAAATTGTGCTATCAAATCAGATAGTTTGACTCCCCAACCCAACCTCTCAACTTGTGCTTTACTAGCACCCAATGTAAGTGCAAGCAAGAATGTAAACAAGTCAGCTATCTTCTGCAGA
Source organism: Dolichotis patagonum (assembly GCA_004027295.1). Lineage (NCBI taxonomy): Eukaryota > Metazoa > Chordata > Mammalia > Rodentia > Caviidae > Dolichotis > Dolichotis patagonum. The sequence goes on along the minus strand of PVJX010013074.1, from coordinate 26,434 downwards.
AATAAAAATTTCAAAATACAACATAAAGAACAGAAGACTTTGAGGTTTCTGTCTTGTAAATTGAATAGGTGCTTGCACAAGCTAATAAAATATAACTCCGGAAGTGATACATAGAATTTATTTTTTCAGTTAGAAAGAGACTCTAGAATACGTTAGCCAAAATGTCAGTATAATTGAAATCCTAACATAATATTCATAAGCATTTTATTGTAGTAAATTTATAGCCTATATTATAGTGATATCATTATAACATATAAGCTGATTAAAATAATTTATTGCATTATTTATAATATTACAGGTATAAAAATTTTTAGTGAAAGTTATTTAGGAAAAGATCAATGATCCCTGAATCCAGAGTGGTTGACTGAAGAAATCGGATATAGTTCTAAAAGAATTAATCATTCAGTTGACAACTTTTGTAAATAATCACAATGTTTCTGTTTCTTCTGTTAAGTTGGATTACTCTGCATTAACTTTGTGGCCCATACAGTGTTTGGAATACAGTAATTGTTCATTAAAATAGTTGAAAAAGAGATTAATGAAATATATATTTATTTAGACAAGAAAGAGGCAGAGGCTACTCTATTTTTTAGGTTCAAATTTTCTGTCTCTGTCTTTCTCTCTGTTTCTCTCTCTCTGTCTCTCTCTCTCCTCTTTCTCTCTGGATTGAATCCAAGGCCTCACATATACTGGGCAACTGCTATCACTGAGTTATGGATACCCAATCAAGCTGTCTTGTTACTTTAGCTTCTTGAAACAAAAGGTGAAATGTAGCACTGTTTAAAAAGAAGTATTAGGGTCATCCCCAAATAAACACTAATTTTAAATTATTAGTACATTGTATGTGTCACTTGTTTAACTTTCTTTAAAATTAGTGACATTTTCTAATAATATATTTTTAAAAGGTTGAGTAATTCTGAGGTGCTCATAGATCCAGGCTTTGACATGTGTATATACGTGTGTTTGTGCATCCCCACACGTGCATAAAAACACGTATTCAAAGTTGCTTCCTTTTGACATTTTCAAATGTCACTTTAATATATTAAATGCTATTATACAATAATAAGAAATCTGTTTCCCCTCCTGAGAAATGTGCTTCAGGGAGTCTGAATGAATTTTTTGGCTGAAAATACTCAAAATGAGCCAAGTATAATTAAAATAGCTTGATACCAGCAGGAAATGTTGCAGAAAATTTCTTTTTGCTGTTTCTGATGGTCTATTTTAAATTTTTTGACTATTTTTTTCCATTGGCAGAGAGAATGGGAAACATACCTCCTAAGAAGAAAATATTCAGACTATTACAACTTCATTAATTTCATTGCCTTATACATCATGAAGACAGTGTGATACAATTCTAAACAACCTGAAAGAAAAACAGGTGGCATTAAGATTTTCAATTTCTTGAGAGCTGCATATATGTTTTGACTTATTGAAATATCATGAAGGAGTTATGAAGTTTATCTCCTTCCTCTGTTCCCAGTGTTGTAGGAAATCTTAAATTTATTCTACAATATTAAGCTATTTCTGAAGTCCTTTTCCTTTCCGCAAAGTCTCAGTTATTATTATTTTCCATGACACAAGTAAAACAAATACAAGCTGGTTTATTCCATTATCATTTTTAACTAATATCTTTGATTGATGAAGTCATTCAAAAATTGAAAATCACTTTAATGAGCATGGGATAAATTATTTATTCAGACAAGTAGCAAATATGATTTTTTCCAATTCAGGATTAATCATAAAGTCTTCTGTCCTATACCCTCTGTCATCCACTTATGGCAGCCTAATCCCTACAGGGCTGGTTTTAAATAGAGAAAGACAGCACTGTTTTTACTGCAGCGTGTTTCAGAACAGTCTACGCATGATGAATGAACGAATGCGTGGCCATAAGTACAAGCGTTAGTACAGACATCTGGAGTCATTTATATGGATATCTGGAGTAGGCAAGAGAATAAAATTGATAATGGAAAAGTAGTTATCAACCAAATCTTTGGAAAACAAAATACAGAAATACAATAGCTAGGTTTTCTCCTACTTTTTCATGTGAGAATTTTTAAGCAAAATAAATTATATTTTAGTCTTGAGATTCTCTTATGAGTTTAAGTTATAAAATATTGTCAGGGTATATGTTTTTCAAAACATTCTAGTCTCTTTAACTCAGATTTGCTACATGTTCACCTTTCGCTCCTTCATCAATTAGCTCTCAAATATATATATGGAAGCTGAGAGACTCATTGTGCTTATTTTTTTGAAACACTAGTTTTCCGGATCACAGTGGCCACTATCAATAATTCAAAGATAACTGACATCATCACTTTTCTTCCCCTTTCTCAGGATACACTTTGGTTATGGAGGTTGTGAACAAAATCTGGTATACTGCCTTTCATTGTCTCGCTGCAGTTAAGTGGTGGCATCCCTCCTTAATAGAGTTTGCAGGTACACTGCTGTCTTCCATCTTTGATTTTCAATAAGATGATGTTGCTCCCAATCCTTACCTTAGGTGGCCATGAAGATGGCCAGGCAAATTACCAACAACTGTCTCCACTTTGCACAAACAAGGCGAACTTGTTTTCTCCATTCAAGTGCTTCTTTGTTGACTGTGTGGGCAGAGCCCTGTTACCTGGGTACCATAATAAGCAGGGAAGACCAAACTTGCAACACAAAAGCTCTGTATGACCAAATTGACAATGGAACTAGTACCAACAAAAATTGCACAAGAAATGCAGATTAAACATATGCAAACTACCTCCTAAAATATCTCCCAAAAAATAGATTTAAAAAACAATCAGAGTTTCAAAACAAAATTCTTAAAACATGCAGAATACAGCCCCACATTATTTGTCAGCTCAGAAACTGAGAGTATGTTTTGTCAATTAAGTAGTTACCAATATATGTTGGAATTATGACAGGAGATTTTAAAATCAGTTGTCAGAAAATAGTGATTGAAAACCAAAGGTGACACTGTAAAGGAACAGAAAGCCTTAGCAAAGATTTTGTAAATTAGTACCAAGGAGAAATTTTAGAGCAAGAAAATACAAACTAAAAATCTCAGGATGGGCTAAAGCAGAATGGAGATGACAGAGGCAAGAGTTAGCGAATTTAAAGGTGGAAAAATAAGAATTACCTTATTTGACAGATAGAGATAAAATAGATCAAGAGAAAACCAGCATTTAGGGACCTGTTGAAAATAGTAGCAAAAGTGATGTTTGGGTCATCAAGGGTTTCAGGAAGAGCAAAAGAAGAGGGTAAATCTGAAAATAGTTTTTGAAGGAATAAAGGATTATGACTTGTCAATTTAATCCAAAATAGATAAACTCAGATGAATTCCACTCCAGAAACAACATAAGCAAACTACTACAAATAAACAAAGATATCTTGAAAACAGCCAGAGAGAAATGATTCATTACCCATCACCACGTTTGTATGGCAATTCATATGACAGCTACTTTCCCATTAGACACTCCAGGGTTCAAAATAAAGTATTGCATAATTTTCCAAGTGATTAAAAAAATAAGAAATTGTCATCCAAGAATATTGTCTTCAACACATATTCTTCAGAAATGGAGGTGAAATGAAGACATGCTCACATGTAAAACATGATTTATTATTAGTCAAAGCACTTTTTAAATCTTCCTACAACAACATTCTTCAGAGGGAAACTTATGAGGAGGAACTTTGAACATACGAGTCAAAGAACAAACACCAGAAAATGTCAAAGTATGGAAAAAGAACAGAGGTATTTTTTTTTCTCTTGGATTTTTATACTTATTCCTGATCATTGTGAAAAATAAGCAAACTTTTTTCTGATATAATTCTCAATGTGGCAGAGGTAATTTTAAAGAAAATTATTATGGAAGATGTTAAAGGACCTACATGCTGGATATATAGAACTAAACTCCATTGGAAGTGGTAAATTCCACATTCTAGGTTCTTTTAGTTTGCTACCATCATCTTTATTTCCTGTAGATGTCTTATAATCAAGGGTTCATTAACTCCATGTTGACCAATATTTCTCAATTGTCTTTATAGATTCTAAAGTTTATAGATTTATTTATTTGGTGACAAAGATGTAAGGTTTGTCCATATGTAAAGGCCACCCACGTATAAGTGTGTCATGTGCCAGTCTCTTTAAAGCTATTTTTATGCCTGGTTTTCATAAATCTATAATTACTTTGAAAATTTATTTTGTTTCCTAAAATGTGTAATATTTCTCTAGAAATTTAAATTGAGATATATCATTTTAGTGATTTCAAATGTTAAAGGAATGAAATTTTAACAATAGGCTAATTTAAATATTTCAATTCTTATTTATAAAATAATTTCAGAACATGGAGGGAGGGGAAAGGGAATGTAAAAATACTTAAGATCTATTGTGTACATGTATGAACTCCCCAGAAGTAATGTATATGTTAAGTACTACAAGCATGTACTAACAAATAAAAAAGATTAACCATCTTTCTTTCATAGTAATTGTGTAGTAGATTTCTAATAGCTGAGCCAAAATACGTGACAGCAACAAGTTAAATGGGGAAAGGTTTATTTTAGTTCACCATTGGTAGATTGTTTTCCAGTCCACAGTCCTGTTTCCACGCTGCGTGGCATGGCAGAGAGGCACACAGAGAAGAAACAGTCCACGACAGTGTAGGCAGAGCGAGCAAACATCAGGCAGCACCGGAAATGCTCTTTTTCTCTTTTATCCCATTGAAGCTACCAGTCTTTTGGGTGGCACTACCTACACCCAGGGTGGGCCTTCCCTTATTCATACCTAGAAGAATGCTAAGTCAGTCAGTGGAGTGGGGCAGTTCTAAGGGTGGATACACTGGAGGGGACATGAAGGACAGATAGAATATCACTGCTTGCTTGTCACTGGCTGCTTGCTGCCGTGCTGACTTCTGCCTTCAGCCTGCTGTGATGTCCTTCTGCTTTCCACCCTGACAGACAACTATAAACTGAAATCTCAATAATTCGTGGGCCAAATAAATCTTTCCTCCTTTATCTTCTGGGTGTAGGGTATTTTGTCCTAGAAATAAGAAAAGTAACTAAGATAGAAAATATTAGCTCTTATTTTTCTATTTAAAATTTTTTTAATAGGAATTGAATAAATTTCTTTTCTTTTATTGACTTATCTTTGTAAGGAAAGCAATAAAACAAGTACACTGAGGCTGTGCTAAAGGTTTTAGTTCTCTGCTTCCCTGAAATGAACTCTTTAGCTATTTTTATAAATACATATATTGATTCAGTCATGTTTTTGTTTGTTCACTGTGTATTTATTAGGAAGCTCTTCTATGATTGGGTTCATGTAATAGAGAAAAATTTCCATTCTCCAAAAGTAAATAAGACAGCTGGTGACTGGTAATTGACATCCCTCTGTGACTTCACACCTATCAAATTAAATAAAATTCAGGAGTTGTTTGGGCATGACTACCAAAAGCTTACGTGATTATCAAGTTACACAGTTTTGTCGCTGAAAGCTGTAATGGTACTTGAGTGTCCAACACTATTACCAGCATTATATATTGTTTTAATTTCAAGTAAAATCAACTCAATTCTATCTCTGCAGGGTATGAACTTGAGTTCCTTTATCTGTAGTGACAGGATATATATTTTCCCACAAACACATCTCAAATCCATTACTGATTTTTATTTGCATCTTGGCATTTTTTCTAATACATCGTTTTTGGGTGATTTTTCATGATATAATATATATCAAGTTATTGAATTCTGTAATTTGCTGACATGTTCTCTGAAAATGTTCTAATAGAATAAACTTCATGGATCTCTCTTACAAAAACCTTCAGGAGAGCATGTCATTTTTCATGAATACTTTGTGTCAAGAAAAACAAGAAAATATCAGAGAAAAAACCTTTGAAGAGAAATGTACATGAATATTAGTTGGTGAAGTTTTTTTTTTTTTTAACTTCAGTAAAATGTAGGAAGTTGGAATATCCTTTCAGTTTGAATCTTTGCACTATGGAGTTTCAATTAATTTCAGAAGAAATGAATGTAATACTGTCATGACTTATATCTAGATGTCTCCCCAAAGACCCATGAACTCACGGGTGGGGCTTTTCAAAGGTGGCTGATCTAGAGTGTGTGAATGTGGATAATGGTGTGGGGATACAGATTAAAAATGTAATACTAGCATTAGGTGGGGCAGCCTTAATCCTAGTATCACATTATGAGTCAATCCCAGCATCACATCCTTTTTCCCAGCAGTACACACACTTGATTCAGCTCCCTGAAAAGCCCCACCTATGACAACATCAGGATTTGGGGGAACATCTAGATACAAGACATAACATTAACTGAAAATAAAACAGAGCCATCAACCTCTGTGACAGCCAATTTAAAAATAAACAATGAAGACTTTTATTTCTGTTGACTTTGATATTAAGCTCCTGAAATAATGAAAGTAGATAAAGGTAATATATTTACAAATTTTAAATTTATTTTGCTAATGTGAAAATAGCACATACTAGTTACATACAACATATTTCAGCCTTATATGTGATTTTTGGTTATTTTTTCCCACTTGGAATATGTAACTGGATCTGTTTTATCTAATATAAATTTTTCCAATGGCTAAAATATTAATGGTAATATATGATTTGCAAACATGAGTTTTACTATCATATGATACAGGCTTATATAAAAATAAAAATAAAAATAAAAATATTTTATTAGGGATTTATGATACTTAAAATTATTTAATTTTCAGTATTTCTACAAATGTCTTTTTTATAAACAATTTTGGCTTTTTCCCAAACTATGCACATCATCATCATGACTTGAATGAAAAAGCAAATGCTACCAATATCACAGAAGCAAGTAACGCTCCTCTCACAGTAACTGCATCCCAGGTACTCCAGAGAGCTATTCACCTTTATTCCACTACAGTATAATTTTGCCTATTTTTGTGCTTCTTAAGTGGAATTGTTTTGTAATTCTAGATCCTCCTGTTCAATATTGCTTTTGTAAGATCTACCATATTGTGGGTTTTGTGTAGCTCTAGTTTTGCCCTTGTTTGTGTTTTATGATGTTAGTACATATAATATAATTTTCAATAAATCAGTAATAGATATCTGAGTTGCCTAGAAGTAGAATTGATTACATATCAGCTAGACTTTCACATACTGGACTTTAATAGAATTTGTCAAAGGATTTTTCAAAGTGCTTAAATCATTGTCAGTGCTGAATATTTCCATTTGAATGCTTTATTTCCTTTTGATATTTGCAGTTTTATCTGTTTTCTAAGTCATAACAATTAAATTTGATACATGATGCTATTTAATTTGTGTTATATCATTAATTAGTGTTGTTGAATTGTTTTTATCCTATACACTGGCCATTTGAATTCTGTGAAATACCTATCTTAACCTTTTGCATGTTTTTCCATAGGATTGTCTTTCAGTGTCCTTTTTTTGTTGCAGTTTTGAACTTAAAATGTCCCTCTTGTCAGAGATAAATATTATATGTAGATATATATTCTCTCAATGTATATCAATGAATGTTCTTTCATTCTTTCAACATTATCTTCATTTTAATGGAGTGTAAATTACTATTTTAAAACTTCTAATTTTGAAGGAATTTCTGCAGTGCAAAAGTCACAAAAAGGCTGCATAAAAGTTTTGCATGATGTTAGTATGCAAACATTTATGCATAAAAAATAAATGCTATTATGAAATACAAACCTGTATTTTGTTTGGGTTTTATGGGATGGGTTTCTTATTTTGGTTAATGTTCCTTTTCTGTTCTAGTATTGAGTTGAGCTCTTATACTGCATTTACATTTCCAGTTTCCTTAGTTGCCCTCTATGACTCATTCTTCTCACTTTAAAAGTTAACACTTTAGAAGCATAATGGTAAATTGTGGCATGCCCCTCAGTTTGCATTCAATTGATGTTTTTGAAGGATGAAATTGCACTGCTCATTTTGAGAGACTACAACAGCAGTGATAGTTTCTTTTTAGTAATGCATATTATGAGCTCTGTGACAATACGTCTTATTAGTGGGATTACTCAGAATCTATCAATTCTATGATTTCTGCTCTTTTTATCCACTGTAAGTTAATTTTTTTTTATGATTTCATTCAATGAAAATTTTGGGAAAAATGAGATGATGCAAACATGCTGCCATTTTAGTATGTAATAGAGGCTTTTTCCAGGAGATTAGTAATATGATCTTTTAAAGTTATTTTGGTCTCCCTCGGTTCTTCCACATTTATCAGTCACCTGGTTGAGGCTTTGTGAGGCATTGTTAAACAATTATTTATCTTGCGTAAACTCATCACTATAACATCCTTCGTTTCTTTTGATAAGTTTGATTTTTCTTCATATTTAGTTCTGTAACCAAATGTACAGTTCACTTCTGTTTGTGAAGCACAACTCAGTCCCTTTTTATTCCATGTGGCACATGTCTAACTGATCCCGCATCTTTCATTGGGTAACTCTTTATTTCACTCTTGCACTGCAGTACCGCTAGTACCATAGAATGCATCTAGGTGCAGACCTATGAACATAGACTCTGTTTTGTCTTTATCTATGTATTTATTCATTTAGTAATTTAATTAGTTAGTTGTTTTGGTGATCCAATTCAGGGCATTTACACTGAGTTTCATCCTGTCATTTTAACTTTTAGTTTTGTTTTATTTTTCTAAGCCATTAAGTCATTCATTGTTAGGCTTGAATTTGTGATCTTTCTACCTCAGCCTCCCAGCATGCTAGGATTATAGGCATGTTCCACCATACTCAGCTTTATATTATCTCTATCTAGTTACTGATCCTTGACATACTGATGTCTTTAATTAAAGAATGTGACTTTATAGTAATTCTTGGTATTTTGTAGTATAATTTCTGCAACACTAATTAGATTTTTTTTTCCTGTATAGGTGTTAAATTGTATGAAAACCACCAGTCTACATACATTATGTATTTTTCCTTTTGTTGTGACTTTGAAATTTCATTAGTAACTTTAAATAAAATTTTAATGTTTTAATTAAATATATATAATCAATTCACATAAATCTGTGTCACCAAATTTTATCATTCCTTTATGACAAATACAAAGTCCTTTCTTCTAAATATACTGAGGTGTAGAAAATATTGCTGTTGTTAATTCTATTTACCTTGCTCTGCCATGGAAAATAAGAATTTATTACTCCCCTCACTACTTTTTTTTTGGTACTGGAGTTTGCACTCGGAGCCTTTAGTGTGCCAGGCAATCACCCTACCACTCAACAACTTTTCCAGATCTTCTTTCTGTTTTCTCACTATAGTATTGGATTTGTTGACTGATCTCTACCCAGTACCCCTTTGCTCCTGACTGTCTTCAGTCTGCTAACCACAGTTCAATTCTTACCTTTTATGAGATCAACTTTTTTATTTTTAAATGAGATTATATGGAATTCATCTTTCTGTGTCTGATTTATTCCATTTAATTTAATATCCCCTAGGTTCAGCCATGTTGTAGCAAATTACAAGATTTAATACAACTCCATGGTTAAAAATATTCCATGGTAATATGTTTTCATTTGTTTTTACAACATTTTTTTAACCATTCATTAGTGAACATCTTTGATGATCTAAGCTAGCTGACGTATTATTTATCATCATTAAATGTTAATTCACCCTGTATTCTTCATCAAATCTAATTTGGTTGTGATACACATTATTGTTTAATTAAATATTTTGTGCATTAATTTTTAATTCAATTTTTTTGGTTTATATTAATGACTGATTAGTTGCATATTTCTCTTTTTAATGATTTTGCAAACTTTATTATCATGGTTTTGCTAACTTTGGCAAATGAACTTAAAAATGTTTCCTCTTTATCCATTATTGAGAAAGTATGTGAAAAACTGACCTGATTTCTTCCTTGAATAGTTGAGAAAATTTAACCAGTCAGGTTCATTGACTTATGGAAAGATTTTTCTATTTATATATTAATTTATTTTAATTAAATTTAAAATTTTAAGATTTTTCATTTTGGGCGGGGGATTTAGCTCAGCACTGTAAGTACCTGCCTGACAAGTACTAGGTCATGAGTTTGATCCCTGGTACCAAAAAAAAAAAAAAAACCCACAAAAAAACAAAAAACCCCCAAGATTTTCCATTTTGTTTTGAACCATTGTTAGTGTTTAGAGCTGTACCTACTTAATTCTTAATATTAGTCATTTCCACATTTTTATCTTAATTAATCTTGCTGCAAGTCAACATAGTTTTCACAGACTGACATTTGATTTTTGTATTTAATTGTCACTGCATTATTTTTACTCATTTATCTGACAACTTAAGTTTAATCCTTGTTGTTGTTGAATTAAAATACTGTGCCTTTTTCTTTCTATATATTTTTTATAAATTTTGTATTATATATCTTTCTGAAAATGTTTAAAAGTTTTTCTTCTAATTGGAATTTATCAGACTTGATACCTTTCATCAAATTCATAGAAATATGAGTCACTTTATTTTTAAACTATGGCTCTGTCCCTTTTTTTCCATTCTTTCTCTGTCTGAGACTTCAAATGTATCAGTTTGTGTATTTTGTGCTCGTTTTATTGCTTTGACTTCTTCCTTATTTTCTCCCATGCTTTTGTTTGGATGTGTTGTTCAGCCTTTTATTGCACTTCACGGGAACTCTTCTCAACAAGTCAAATCCTCTGTATAAGCATGTATGGAGCTCTTAAATTCAGGAGTGAGTCAGTGTTCCTAGAATTTTAATTGTTCCATTTCTTCAAAATTACCTTTAGTTCTTCAGTAAAGTGTTTAGGCTCATATTTTCTAACATATATTAACCATTTCCCTGTAAAATAACTCAGTTTACTAAATATAGTTATGTGTCACTGCTCAAGTCATCTTTTGACACGCTGACTCATGCATCTGCTCTGATAATGTGTGTAAGTAATGCCTTCTTATAGGACATTTGCTGCAGGCAGAGATGCTTTATAATGGCTATTTTGAGTAATTATTTATAAACTTTGAAAAAGATGTGAAGTACAGAATATAAAAATTATTTAGTAGATTACCAAGTAAGTAAAGCAGATGAGGTTCACCTACTTATTTTCTAATTTATGAAATAATGATTTGTTGAAGTGCAGATAGAGTTAGTGAAAAATATTATACTAGTAATAGCTATAAATTGCTTTTATGGGTCTTACATCTTACTCAAATGATTAAAGCATTTTAATTTTAGTTTTTGTAGTTCTCTAAGTAATTTAAAACTGAGTGTATTATTGAGTGAGAATAAATATGATTTAATCATTAAAATTAGAAAAGCAATCTTGACCTTAAATCCAGAGAAATAAAACCATATGTGATTTTAATGGTATAGGTCTATAGCTTGTAAAACAATGACAAAAACAAAAATTCTATTTCTCCTTATTACTGCCAAAAATGTTGCCGCCTAATTTGACTATACTTCTTGTAAAAGAAGAAAAAAATTTCACTGCATGATTAGGTAAAGGGGGATATTTCCAGGAGGGATAACAGAGACTAAATGTATTCTAATCAGAGCATGGTGGTCCACACCTATAATCCCAGCCCTCTGGAGAGATGAGGCAGGCCGACTGCAAGTTCAGACTCAAGAGTGGGTAACTTCATGAGACATTGTCTCAAAATTAAGGAAAAGAAAATTAAAATGGGCTAGAGATACAGCTCAGTGCAAAGACCTAAACTCAATTCCTATTATTACAAATAAACAAGTAAATAAAAATATAGAAATCATGCTAAAGGAACTGTCATCGGAACCATGCCCCAAAGTAGGTTTCAATGTAAAATTAATTATGAGGAACAATTCGTGGGTAGCCATTTTCTCTTGTTAGTATTACTAATCTTACATTAAATTTAGGTGCATGTGTCTGTTCCAGTGAGAAAATATAAAGGAAACAAAATTTGCAATGTAACTGTCACTACAGGCAGAGGAATTTTTCGATGAATAGCATGGTCTTCATCTTGTCTTGGTTTATTAATACTATGCATGTACTTATCAGAGATTGGTTTCAATCAAATAGTATTTATATAACCTAGTTAAATGCATATCTATATTTTCTCACAATGTTCTGGCAGCTATGAAAATCTTCCTTGAAATACGTTTTGCTTCCATCAGTTACACTTCATCTTTATCTATTTAGTTCCTGTGTAGTTCAAGTTTACCTAATAGAATTAGATAATTAGATTGAAGTGTTATTCTCAAATACCCAGAGTTCTTTTACTCATCAATATGGAAATTGATGGGCTTTCAGAAATTCATTTCATATTCTTCATTGAGAAGAAAAATCAGAAGGTAGATAGTGTTTATTTAATTTAATATGAACATATTAGGTGATGCAAAATTTCAAATCTCATATATTTGGAACCCAAAGAAAGAAGTGAATAAAGGAAATAAGATATGTCATGTACATGTACCAACTCCACACAAGGAATGTAAGCATTATACATATGTACTAATAAACTAGAATTAAAAAATAAAAAAGTCAAATATAATAGCTAAATCTTGGCATTGGCCCCTCAGACTGATGAAATATAGTAGTCAGTCCTTAACTTATGAACATTTGAGTTGCAAACACTTACCTGCACAGACTCAAAAGTGTACTGTATGAGACTCACTTTGTGGAATTATGAGCTAAACCAACTTAGAAAAATTCTCCTGAAAAGGATCTCATTTGTTACTTGAGGAATTACTGTATTTATATATGGTAGAGAGTTACTCTGTCATGAAGAAAGGCAAACTCATGTCATTTGTAGGAAAATGAGTGTATCTTAAGACCAAAATGTTAAGTAAAATTAATCAGATTCACAACCTTAAATGTTATATTGTTTCTCTTATATAAGAAACCCAGAGTGAAAATGTAGAGCAAAATAAAGATAGATAGTAGAAAGAAAAGGAGCTAGGTGGTTCTCAATGGAGAAGGGGATCGAGAGATGGAGGGAATAAGGGGAAAGAAAGAGAAAAGGGCTGAAAAAAGAAACTGGAATGTATTATGTCTATGTACGAAGTCCCTATGAGGCATGTAAACATTATTACTTCCAAAATGTACAGGAGATAAGTAGATGGATGGAGTGGCAGGGAGAAAAAGGCAAGGGGATGAAAAGATGAATTAAGATATGTCATATACACATATCAACTCCAAAAAGGAATGTGAGAATTATGTACTACACATATGTAATGATAAACTAAAGTTTAAAAAATAAAAAATTAGAAAAGGAATTTCAGGATGGCATCCAGGTGTTAAATCAATATAGGTACTTCTCTTCTCATTTCTTTCCAATTATCTCTGTTCTGTCAACTATCCTTAAATTTTCTCACCACAGAGTAAAACCGCTTTACCAAGGGGAAGTATTTTGCATACAAGCTCCCAATTTATGACTGATTCTGTTACATAACTAGATTTTGCTCCTGTGTTTAAAGGCACAAAATTAATAATTACAATAGTTTGTCAATTTCTAAATTTTGCTTGATGCTATTGTTATTGCTAATTATACTACTTTAGCTAAGATGTCACATCTGTTTTAATCAGTTGTTCTTACTTGTGTAACAATAGTTGAAAGGTCTGCAGTAATAAACCTCACCACATCTCAACATCAAAGAACTGGGGACTTAACCAAATAGATAACAACATCTCACTCTGAGTTAATTGGAAAGAGGATCTTGGGGAAGACAAAAACCAAGGATCTCTTACACACATAAGTCATCCTTGAAGAATGAATCTTACATAAAAAGGCTTGGATACTAGTGATAAAGCCACTTATTATAAAAACTTACAATGATCAACCCAGTAAACAAAATAAAAAGTTTGAATTAGAAAATGACAAGATAGCTAGGGGTGGTAGTTTGTGCTGGTAATCCCATCACTTGGGAGGCTGAGGCAGGAGGATTGTTGCATGTTTGAGATCACGGTGGGCTGCAAAGTGAGCTCGAGACCAGTCTGAACTATGTAGCAATAGCAATATCTTGTTTCAAAAAGACACACACACAAAAAGATAATGCACTAAAACAAAATGCAACTTCAGACCTCCAGTCCACCCAGAAAAGCTCCAGGAGACAATAAAATAGAGAAAAATAAATGACACACATCTGAAATATCTGAAATGATAGCAACCAAAGTAAATAAGCAAATCCATGAAGCTACAGGGAAAATAAGGCTAGAAATAATCTCTCAGGTAAAAAAAAATTTTTTCAACTTTCATAAATCAATTGCTAAGAAAATCTAGACTAGAAGTAGATTAAAAATATGATGATAAGAAAAGGATAGAAATCATGAATAAACAATATAGGAAAGAAATGGAATGCATGGAAGAGATACCCATGAAACTAAAAATTCCATTGCAAGCTGGCAAAAGTGCTTGAATGAAATTGAACACCAGCTTTCAGAAACTGAAGACAGGATTGTGGCTAATGATCATGAAAGGAAATAGCTTTTAAAAATAACAAAGGATAAGGAAATAACAATTCACCAGATGTGAAAAAAAGGTAAAGAAAAACAATATAAGACCAACAGATAACAATGAAAAAGCAGAAGTCAACACATATGACATAAAAAAATTTGCAGAAGAAATAGCAGAAAATTTCCCAAGTATGGGAACATAATCTGACAGTTAAGTGAAGCATGTAGAGCTTCAAACAGCCATAATCAAAATAAATCTAAACCCAAACATATCCTAATTGTGATCCCAGAAATTCAACACAAAAGACAATATTAAAGCTGTTAGAGAAAAGAAACAGATATATGAAGGAAAGCCCATCAGAATCACAGCAGACTTATCAACACAAACCCTCACATCAAGAAGAGCTTGGAATGAAGTATTTCAAGGCCTGAAAGAAAACAACTTCCAACACAGACAGATGAATATTGCAAAACTATCTCTGAAAATGAAGAAAAAAAGATACTTCCATGACAAAGAATAACTGGAGAAAGAACAACCAAATCAACACTTCCAAGAGTACTGAAAGGTATTCTAGACAGAGATAAAAATGACCACAATTCCAGGAATAACAACAAAAATAAACAACCGACCAGGAAAAGCAAATAAACAGGAAAAGATTAGGGAAACACCAGCAGGAAAATAGCATAACAAAGATAAGTCAGTATTGCAATTTATGGTGTATAATGAAGCCAGACCCTTGAGGGAAATATATAGCAGTGAATTCCTGTGTCTGTGAAACAGATTGAGCTCAAATAATCAACCTCATGTTGAACTTCAAGCTTCTAGAAAAAGAAGTCAAGCCCAAAGCCCATAAAAGTGAGGAAATTATAAAGATCAGAGAAGAAAGTAATGCAACTAAGACTAAGAAAACAATGCCAGGGATTAATGAAGCAAAGAATTGATTCCTTGAAAGAACAAACAAATTTGACAAATGTATATCTAATCTTAACAAAAAAATGGGAAAGAAGTCTGAACTTCTTGCAATGAGAAAGAAAAAGGGTGAAATCACTATAGATTCTTGGAAATTTAGAAGATCATCAGTATCTAGTTTTAAAACCTTTACGCTCATAAGATGGAAAACATAGAAGTGGGCAGATTCCTAGATATATATTAATTACCAAAGCTGAATCAAGAAGATATAAAAATTCTGAATAACCCAATATCAGGCAATGAAACTGAACATGTAATTAAGAATTTACCAACAAAGAAGATCCCAGGTCCTGATGGATTCACTGCTGAATTATACAAGAAATTTAGAGAAAACTTAGTACCCATATTCCTCAAAACTTTTAATGAAATTAAACAGGAAGCAATACTTTTTAGCTCTCTCCTGGATGCAATTATTACCCTGATACCAAACTCAGAGAAAGTCCCAACCATAAACATAACTATAGGCCAATATTCCTAATGAAAATGGATGAAAAAATCCTCAGTAAGGTACTGGCAAACAGACTATAGCAGATCATCAAGACTACTCACCATGACCAAGTGGGATTCATCTAACTAATACAAGGATAGTTCAACATATACAAATCAATAAATACAATATACCATATCAACAGATTCAAAGACAACATAATCATCTCAGTAGTTGCAGGAAAAGTTTTGGAGAAAGTACAACACACATTCATGATTAAAACTCTAAAGAAAATAGGAACAGATAGCATTTATCTCAGTTTGATAGAAGTCAAATGAGAAACCAGCAGCCAAGATCATACTGAGTGGAGAAAAACTGACATCTTTCACTCTAAAATCAGGAACAAGAAAAGGGTGTCCACTATATCCACACTTATTCAATGTAGTTCCAGAAACACTAGCCAGAACAATTAAACAACTGAGAGAAATTGAAATAATAAGGATAGGAAAGGAAGAAGTTAAATTACCATTATTTGCAGATGATGTGACACTCCACATAGAAGATCCCAAAGCTCCACCGAAAGACTTTTAGATTTAATAAACAAATTCAGTAGCATAACTGTATACAAAGTCAACACCCAAAAATCAGTTGCACTCTTACGCATTAAAAGTCTCACTGAGAGTGAAATTAGGGAACCAAAAGCCTTCACAAGAGCATCCTAAAAAATTGAAACTCTTAGGCATCAGTGTAATAAAGGAATATATATATATATATATATATATATATATATATATATATATATCCCCTTTACTTCCTTTGTTCCTCAAAAAGTAAATTGAAGAAGCTATCAGAAAATGGAAAATTATGCCTTGCTCAAATAGAGAAAGAAAAAACATAGCGAAAATGGCCACACTCCCAAAACTGTTATACATATTTAATGCAACCCTGATCAAAGTTCCATTAGCAAACTTCACAGAACTAGAGAAAACATTCCTAAAATTCATCTGGAAGCAGAAGAGTCCTCAAAGAGCAAAGGTAATCCTGATCAAAAAATGCAAGAAAGTAAGCATCTCAATGCCTGACTTGACTTACACTACAAAGCTACCACTATGAAATCAGCATGGTACTGGTAAAAATAAAATAAAAAAAACAGATCTGAGGATATGTGGAACAGAATAGAACATACAGCTACAACTACAAACACTCAGGCATTTTATCTTTGACAAAGGAACCAAATGTGTTCACTGGAAGAAAGATAGTTTCTTTAATAAATGCTGCTGGAAAAACTGGCTCTTTATATATTGAAGACTAAAACTAGACCCATGTTTATCATCATGCACTGAGCTAAAGAAAAATGGGTCAAAATTATAAATATTAAACCAGAAACACTCAATCTACTGGAAGGGAAAGTATGTAGAGTCTTGAACAAAAACCAAACTGCAAATAATCTCATCTCCTTTAAAAAAAGCCTTTGCAGAACAAAAGAAATCACTAACAAAGTTAAAAGACAACCCACTGAGTGGGAAAAAGTTAGTCAATTTTCCCTCAGACAAAGGACTTCTATCTAGAATATATAAAGAATTGAAAATAAAATCAAACCCCAAATTCAAATACCCAGACAAAACATGGACATCTGAGATGAATACACATGAATATACAAAGGGCAAATAGCTATATGAAAAAATGTTTGACATCACTGGTCATTTGAAACATGCAAAACAACACTGAGGTTCCATCTCACCACAGAATGAATGACTATCATTAAGAAATCAACCAATAACAAATGCTGGTGGGGTTTGGGGGAAAAAGAAAATCTCTACTTTAGTTGGGACTGTAGATTGGTGAAATCACTGTGAAAAAAGATGAAGCCATTAATTTTTTCCTCAAAAAACTAGGATTACAGGTCCAATTTCACCCAGAAATTCTCTTTGTGGTTATTCTCCCAGAAGAACTGAAAACATCATACCACAGAAATACATGTGCACCCATGTTTACAATAGACAATTTGTAATATCTAAATCTTGGAAATAACCCAAATTCTCATCAACCAAGGAATGGATGAAAAGAATGTGGTATTTTTGTACAGTGGACTCAGCCACAAAGAAGGGTTCATTTGAGAATTTTATAAGTAAATGCATGCAACTTGATATTATAATCAGTAGTAAAAAATAAGTCAAACTCACATAACATAATATTGTCTCCCTGGTATAAGAAACTGAAAGAGTAAATAAGTTCTAAAATTCACATTATATATTGTGAAATGGGAAGCAACTGTTCAAAAGGAAAAAATAACTAGGACAGAGAAAGGGGCAAAGACAGTATGGAAAAGGGAAAAATGCAAGTTGGTTACGCTATTTATTAGTGTCTTAGTTCATTAAAAAGGAAGGTTTGTGCTAATATTAATTGAAGAAATTTTATGCCTATGTCTTGTACTCTGAGCAACTACTTTAAAGATAGCAACATGTAATGTATTAAATATTGTTCTTCTATTATTTTGCTATAAAATTTTATTGTATGTTTTCCCATAAAATAACAAAAGAAAAAATTTAAATATCAAGCTTCTTCACATGTTGTCCAAGGTTATTCTACTTCATGAAGACTTTCTAGTGACATTTCTTGAAACTCATTCACTTTCTCAACTATAGCTATATCTGTTCTTTTTTACTTCTAGAAAGTCACTTCTTCCCATGTGATAAACTTCCATTTCATTTCTCCTTCCTGATTACCTCCCATATCTTTCTATCTTTCCTTTCCCTCTTCCTTTTTCTAAAGTATATAGTAAATGCAAGATATTTTTCAATATGTGCATTTCCTCCATCTTCTTTCCTAAGTCCTTCTCTATATCCTGCATGTATTGTGTATTCTTCATTGACACCACCATGTGACCTGCAAATCTGGTCCTTTGTGAAACAACAATGTACTTGCTTTGTCGCACCATATTTCACACCGAACTGATAGCCAAGGTGTGTGTTCACCTCTTCTGGGCAGTTTGGCTCATAGAAAGCAGCACTAATTTTCCAAAACCTAACACAGTGTCTGACATTTTTTAAATGTTTCATACATTTTATTAACAAAATACTGAATTCTGTTATTGTTTTAATAGATCTTACCTTCTTAATAGATTATATAGAAGTACTATTTAAGATTTCTAAGTAGGCATAATATATAATTGTAATACATTCAAACTTATGTACATTACATATGTTATCTATGTCTCCATAAACAACATAGTTTATAATGGAATTATAAATTTATTTTCAAGATTAAACATACTTATATTAATTTTTATTATTTCTCTTGTATATTTTGTGTTTTTCCTTACAAAATAAGTATGTCTTTAGTTTTCTAATTCGTCCCTATTTTGCAAAATGCTGGAGATTGAACATGGCTGACTGGAGGAATGCCCACATGGAAAATCATCTAAAAACACATGTTATTGGAAGAAAGTGAAGGACACACATCCTGATGTGAAAAATCAATGTGAAATAAGAGACTTTCAGGAAACATAGATCTAAGATTATGTAAACAGGAAAACAGCCCCCATGGCTGCCTGTGGGAACTCTGCCGGCATATGTAAAAGGAACCACCTTTTTGGGGGGTTCCCAAAAAACTGATGGACTGCAGGAGCATAGCAAACTCAAGCCACACAGGAGACACTTGTGATATAAGGCTTCTCACATCTTTTGCTGCCCTCCAGAGAACTTTGCAGCTTGGCAGCAAATGCACACACAGGGGCAAGTTAACAGGAAGCTGTTTCTTTTCTATGGGCCACCAGTTTCTTTCTTTCTTTCTTTCTTTCTTTCTTTCTTTCTTTCTTTCTTTCTTTCTTTCTTTCTTTCTTGATGAGCCATAGCAGCTAACTAAATCATCTAGTGCTAGTAAAGCTAGGGACTACTGTGGCAGTGATACAGACAGTGGAACAACATCACCCCTCTTGCCCTGCTCCCAGCAACATGAGAGAGGCATGTTGGAATCAAGCCATCTTATGCCAGGTGGGGGAAAAGTGGGAAGTCACATACCTTGCTATCTTGCTCCCTATAGCATGAGAGAGGAGAGATCAGGGCAGTGAATCCTCCAGCAACCTTTCTCCTATCCTGCTCTCAGCAGCAGAAGAGGAGACAGAGGGTTGGAAAAGAGGAGGTCATACAAGAGTGGGGAGGGGCCTACTGCATAAGGCACTTGGAGCAGCCTCAGGCTCTGTCTGATGCTGTCACAGCAACTGGGAGAGCGATGCAGAGACAAACAGGGCAAGGAGACACGGGCTGCCTATTGAGAGACATCCAGGAGGATGCTGAATGAAGACATTGAATCAAACTCCACATCCAGGGGCCAAGATTAGCCCTACACCCAGCACTAAGCCTACTGCAGATTGGGTGTGGTTACACAGCACAGATTTTAGCTCTGGTGTGGAAAATTCCACAGAACCAACGGCATTAAAGAATTCTGTAATTTTTGGAGTTTTTTTTGTTATTGTTGTTGTTTCATGTTTATTTTCTTGGTTTCTTTCTTTTTTTCTCTCTAATTTTTTTTGGTTGTTTACATTTTTGCTTTTATAGATGGATCAACCAGTCAAAAAAGTCAACAAAAATATATTAGAACTGAAAAGATCCTGTGAACAAATAGACTTGGTAGATGTCAACAGAGTGTTCTACCCCTGAAAATCAGAATATATGTTCTTCTCCGCTACATGTGGAATGTTCTCCAAAAAAACCAGACCACAT
The DNA here is from genome assembly GCA_004027295.1 of Dolichotis patagonum. NCBI lineage: Eukaryota > Metazoa > Chordata > Mammalia > Rodentia > Caviidae > Dolichotis > Dolichotis patagonum. The sequence continues at coordinate 5,940 of PVJX010013074.1, read as the reverse complement.
ATTAGCCCATAGAACATGGTCAAGTAAATGCAAAGGAGCTACAATTATTCTATACATATTACACAACCATAGTAAAATACAATTGGAATTCAAAGAAACCACAAAAACCAAATAAACACGTGGAAATTGCATAACACCTCCTGGGTAGATGGATCACAAATGAAACTAAAGAAACAAGTAAAATTAAGTGATATCACCAAAACAACATAGCATAACATGGATTGAGATGAAAGAGTCTTAAGAGGGAAACTTGTAGCAATGGATTCTCACATCAGGAAAACTAAGGGAGCTCAAATAAACAGCCTAATGTTCTACAAAAAGAAGAGAAAGTCAAGTCCAAAGATTGAAATATGAAAATATTAAGATCAAAGCAGAAATTAATGCAAACAGTACAAAAATCTATGAATTGAACTATTGATTCATCGAAAGAGTAAACAAAATGAATAAACTCTAAGTCAACCTTATCATAAAAGGAGGAAAAAGACTCATATCCAAGCCATTAGGAATTAAAAGAATCAAATCATAATGGAACCTGAAGAAACCCAGAAGTTTACCAATAACTACTCTGAAAAACTTTAGAATAGGAAGATGGAAAACACAGAAGAAATGGACAGATTTGAAGATATATATGAATTATCAAGCTTGAATCAAGATGATATAAAAAGTTAAAGCAGTATGAGTATGTGAAATTGAAATTGTAAATAAAAACCCAACAAGAAACAAAATTCCAGGTCTTGATGGATTCACTGCTGAAATCTACAAAATATTTAGAGAAGATCCAATGGCACAACTCCTCAGATTATTTCATGAAATTTAAAGTTAAACAATACTACCATAGTCATTCCTGGAAGCAAGCATTACCCCGTTACCAAAACCAGAGAAAGATCCAACCAAAAAAAGAAAACTGCAAGACAATCTTTCTAATGGACACAGGTACAAAAATCCTCAATAAGATCCTAACAAACTAAATGCAGCAAATCATCAAGCACATTATACACCATAATCAAGTAGGATTCATTGAGGTGTGAAGGACAGTTGAACATATGCAAGTCAATAAATGTGATACCCATATCAACAGAGCCAGGAACAAAAATCATATGATGATCACAGCAGATGCATAAAAATCATTTGACAAACTACAACACTCATTTATAATAGAAATACTACAGAAAATTGGAATAGATAGTTTTGCTTTCAATCTGGGAAAAGCAATCTATTACAAAACAACAGCCACCATCACACTAACTGGTCAAAAAATGAAAACTTTTGCTCTAAAATCAGGACCAAGACAAGGATATCCACCATCATCAGTGCTATTCAGTATAGTTCTAGAAACATTAGCCAGAACAATTAGGAAAGAGAAAGAAATAAAAAGAAAAAGATGGAAAAGAAGTTAAATTATCATTTTTTTTCAGATTACATGATAGTCTACATAGAAAACCCTAAAAATTCCACCAGAAGATTTCTATACTTAGTGACCAAATTCAGTAATACAGCTGGACATGAAGTCAACATTCAAAAATCAATAACATTCTGTATACAAACAACAAACTCTCAGAGAGAGAATTAGGCAAAGAGCACCTTAAAAATAGCATCAAGAAAAATGAAATCATTAGAAATCATTTTAACAAGGGAAATAATAGATTTTCACATAGACAACTACAGTACTTTGGAAAATAAGATTGAAAGAGTAGTCAGAAAATGGGAAAATATTCCTTTCTCTTGGGTAGGAAGAACCAATATAGTGAAAATGATCAGAATTCCAAAATTACTATACACAGTTAATGCAATACTAATGAAAATACCAATAGCATATCTGATATAGTTAAAGAAAATAATCCTCATATTTATTTGGAACCAGAGCCACTTATATTAGTAAAAATAATTTTGGGAAACAAAGGCAAGACTAAAGGCATCACAATTCCTGCTTTGAAATTGTACTACAAATCTATAAGGAAAAAACTGAATGGTACTGGAAAAAAAGATCTCAAGAGCAGTGGAACAGATTGTATGCTGCAGAACCAACTCCAAACATAGTCAAATCACTTTATCTTCAGCCAAGAGACCAAGCACTTTCACCAGAAGAAAGGCAGTCTCTTTAATAAATAGTACTGGGAAAACTGGCTTTCCATATGTCCAAAACTAAAACTAGACTCACATCTGTCACTGTTCACTGACTAAAATCAAAGTGGACCAAGATGTAAATATTAAAATGGAAACACTAAATCTTCTGGAAGGGAAAATAGGTAAAACTCTTTAAGATATAGGCATTTGCAGAGACTCTATGAACAAAACTCCAATTGCACAGGAAATATTTCAAAGAATGAAAATTGCAATCTCATCTTATTGAAAAGCTTTTGCACAGCAAAAGTAATCATCAGCAGAATGAAAAGACAACACTCTGAGTAGGAAAAAGTTTTTACCAACTATTTCTCAGACAAATTACTAATGTCTAGAAAACAGAAAGAATAAAAAAAAATCACATTGCCCAAAATTTAATGACCCAATAAAAATCTGCATCTGAAATTGGTAGGCACTTCTCAGATGAAGATGTAGACAAATAAATATATGGAAAAAATATTTAATATCACTAGTCATTGAAGAGGCACAAATTAAAACAACACTGTGATTCTTTTTACTGAAAGAAGAGCTCTTATCAAGAAATCAACTGATAACAAATGCTAGCAAGGTATTATGAAAAAAGGATTCATTCTTTAGTTTTGATGGGAGTGTAGACTGTTGCAACTACCATGGCAATGAGTGTGTAGGTTCCTTGATAAACTAAACCTAGAGGTTCCATTTGGCCCAGCTCTTTCCTTCTTAGAATCTTCCCGAAAGAATTAAAAGTATTGTAACACATTGGTATATGCACAACAATGTTCATAGCAGCATGGTGCTTAATAGATAAATCTTAGACGTGCCAGATAAAGAAGATGTAATTTTTAACATAATGGAGGACTACTCAGCCATAAAGAATGATAAATCTGAGCAATTTCTAGGTGAATGATTACACCTTGAGACCACCCTTAGGTCAAATAAATCAGACAGAAATCTAACTATGACATGATTTCTGTGGTGTGAGAAATCAAAAGTGAAAATAAGGACCAAAATGTGCAATAGTTATTGTGAAACCAGAAGAAAATATTCATATGGGAAATGGAGCTAGGGAGGATGTATGACCAAAGCAAGGGAGAGAAAAAAAAAGAAAGAAAAAATTCAACCAAAACTTTCATAAATAAGCAGGGGAAGAGTGGTGGAAGGGAGGGTAGGGGAATGGAAAAAATTGAATCCAGATATATTGTGTGCAGGTACAAATTTCCTAGGATGAATGTGTTCATCATGTAGATATAAAATATACAAATTAATTAATTTTTAAAAAGACAATGGGTGCACACACCCAGGAGAGAACAAGTCAGCGTCTCCCAAGAATCAGCCATGCTGGAACTTGGAGGGCTGACCAAGAAAGCAACAAGCCAGCCTTCTTGATAAGTGGCACAAGTAGCAGGCACACCAAGGAAAGAGAAAGTCAGTCTTTCCCATGAGTCTACCAGCTCGTGAATCAAATGTCCCATGAATGCCCCACTCTGCCCCGCACCGTGCACTGTTAGCAATTGGATGGTTTAGAGATCAGCTGGAGCTGATAGCAACTAAAGAACATAAAGCAACTAAATGCTTGTATTGTTGGGTTGATTATGCTGACCTGGGGCCAGGGGTCTGAGCATCTCTTGGGAGGATGATAGTATGCAATATAACAAATATGGGGCATTTCCTTCTATCTTGCCTTTGAAGGTCAATACTGTTTTCACTGTTTTGCTTTGTTCTGATTAATTTTTTTTCTTTACCAATATTCTGTTTTGATTGGTTTTATAGTATTCTGTTTTTGGTTTGATTTTGCCATATCTGTTTGAATGGACAACTATTGTGAAGATAACAAGATATACTATGGTATCTGTTTTTGTTATCCCAGTATCCTGCTCTGAAGTCCTGTACCAATTTCACTGCATTGTCTTGATTGGATTTCTTCTGTTTTGTTTTATTTTACTATCTTTAAAATAAAAAGACAATGGAAATTTTATTTTCAAACACTGTATTAACAGTTTACATACTGAACTCTATAATAATGTACTTACTATGAAAGGAAAGGAATATACATTTCTCAAGATTCAAAATGGAAAATTTGGCATTCACCTCTGATAATAACTGTTGTGATTACTTTTCTCATTGCTAAGACAAAATACCTAACACTCAAGAGGAGAAACAATCCATGGCAAAGCTGGGCAGGAAGAAGTTAGCAAGCAAATCACAAGTCACAAGCAAGAAATACAGCACCTCTTTCTCCAAACTTTATAATTTATCCTAGTTACCTGCCCCTAAGGTAGGTTACACTTACACCTTTAACTCCTGCGGCACATTTTGATCACACCACTGCATACCCTAAATCAAACCACCTTTAAAAAGTTCCACCTATAACTACATAAGGCTTTGGGGAATCATCTAGGCACAACTTGTGACAATAATAATAGTCTTATGTTAAAATTGTATTTTTGTAAAATAGAAGTTCTCCAAGAGCTCCAAGTTTCATTTCTATTCAACTCTGCCATGTTTCTCAAAAAATCCATTTATAATGATTTTATTAAATACAATCTAGACATAGGAGAATGTACACTTGTTACATTGAAAAGAGAGGATTTTTAATTTAAACCTTAAATTTTATACCTATAATGAAAGGAAAATAACTTCTGTATGAGAACATCTAACATTATTCTTATATTTTGGAATTTTATACATTAGCTAATTTTGTTATTTCATTAAAATTATACAAAATTCATTTCCAGCCTCCTTATTCCTATTTGCAAAATACATTGTCTTAATCATATAACAAAAAAAATGTTTTGACATTTAAATTGGATGGTTTTAGGACTTTATAATTTTTCTTATTTTCCCATAAGAACCACTATGTAAATTTTAATATATTCTAAAATAAGTGTTCAGTTAACATATATGCTTTCTTTCAGAAGTAAAACATTGCGGCAGACCTGCATCTTGGCGCCACTGTTTGGGACTGGTAGGTCCGCCCTTCATCCGCAGGGAATTGCCTGGAGATCGGCATCTGGGCTGGGTCTGTTTGGGCCCGTAGCCCTGCCCTTCACCCACAGGAAGTCTCCCAGAAAGCAGCATCTTGGCCTGTCTCTTTGGGACCCGAAACTCTCGGACCCGTAGAGTGGCCTGGGCTGTTTGGATCAAAAGTCTGCACAGACCTGCATCTTGGCGTGACTCTTTGGACTGGTAAGCATGCCCTTCATCCGCAGGGAACTGCCTGGAGATTTGCATCTGGGCCGGGTCTGTGTGGGCCCATAGCCCCGCCCTTCATGCCCAGGAAGTCTCCCAGAAAGCAGCATCTCGGCCTGTCTCTTTGGGACCCGAAACTCTCGGACCCGCAGAGCGGCCTGGGCTGTTTGGATTGGGAATATTGTGGAGACTGGCATCTTGGCCAGGGCTGTTTGGGATTGGGGACTTTTCAGAAACCAACATTCTGGCCTGACTCTTGGGGACCTGTAGGCCCTTCACTCGCAGGTAACCTCCTGGAGACCTGCCTGGGACAAGGCACGGAGGCCTGGCCTGCCTGAGATTCCACAGGCTCAGGGGTGGCCACACCCAGCATTCGCCTTACAACTTAGGGAGCCAGGAGACCACAGAGGGGAGTTAGGACCCTGTAAGGAAGCGAGGAGCCTGTGGGGGATCCACTGCCCCTCCAGGAACTGAGGGTGTAACAGGTAATTTGCCACATAAGCAGAGAAAGCTTTGGAACACCGCTCAAAGTAAGGAAATACAGAAAAATGACAAAAGGCAAGACCAAAAGGCAGGCTCAAAGCCTTAGCCCTCCCCAAGAAAGCTTAGAAGCTGTGTACATAGAAGAAAAAAGAAGCCATACACCTGAAA
>PVJX010013073.1:0-48488 GCA_004027295.1 Dolichotis patagonum | reverse complement strand
TCTGACTAGTTGATGTGGCCTGAGGACCTGTGTCCTTTGGCCATCCTGGGACACAAGGTGCCCACTCCCTCACTGCCAGAAAATTTCTTACTTTTTCCTGGTACTGAGCATTGAACTGGGGACCTTTGCACTGAACTACATCCCCAGACAGTTGGTTTTCTGGCTGGTTTTTTTTTTTTTTTTTTTTTGAGACAGGGTCACAGTAGGTTGCTAAGGCAGTCTTCCTTCCTCAGCCTCCTAGGGTGCTGAGATTATAGGCATGAAAATTTTCTTCTTGTAGAAAAAAAAAAGAAAAGAAAAAATTTTTCTTCTTGTGCAAAGAACCAGTTTCCTCCTAAAGTACACAGGGTAGAAAGAATTCCAGAAGGCGAGTAGAATTACATGGAGCAAAAGGTGATGCCGAATGACCCACTTGAGAACAGGGTGGAGAATTCAGGACTGTGGCACACGATGGGGTGTTCTGAGCTGCCAGGTTTCCTGGGGGATCTGCTGGCAGCGCCCCAGGAAGGGTGTTTGTGAGTGGCCGGAGGCGGGCAGTGTGGGGCAGTGTGGGAGAGTATGAGAGGGCCACAGGTCCTGCTCGACCCGCTGCCCTGGGCCCGCGCAGGGAGCCGCTCCGAGGCTGTGTTCTTGGCTCTGGCCTCTGCATTGCTGCACCATTAGCTCCACTGATTTTCCACTCTGCCTTTGCCAGCCCGCTCCCCGAAGTCAGGGAGGAGGAATTTCTCGGGGAAGGGCAGATGGGACTTGCTGCGGGTGGAGGAGGGGCCCACATAGACTCAGCCCTGACTTCTGGGGCTGCCTGGATGGTCTGGGGCAGGGAGAGTTCCGGGGAGTCACTGCCCCGGGGTGACGAGGTGACAGGGTGATGGCCAGGGCCAGGCTCTCCGACCTACAGCTGCGCCCTGTTTTTATAAAGCCTCATTCCCCTGCAGCCCCTGGAGACTGCAGCGCCCCCTGGAGACACTGCCTCTTCCTTTCCTGAGCCTGGAAGTGAGGGTGTCTTCCCGGCCAGCAGGCCAGGCCCAGCTGCTCTCCAACTCGCAGACTCTGCTGCAGATTCTGGGGAGGTGGCCCAGGACAGACCTGTCTTCTCTGTGCCTACCCTGACCTGGGCTTTCCAGAGACCCAGGGGAAACCTCCTGGGTTCTTGGGGATTTCTTCTGACATCCACCTGGCAGTGGCGGAGTAGAGAGTTCCTGTTGCCTGGACCCCTCTCCCGCAGTGGGCATGTTGGCAGGAGAGCACCAGGCCTGAGCGTCTACCTCTGAGCTCCCTCCCAGCTCTCAGCTCATGGCCACTCTCACCTTCCTGCATGCCCAGCGGGTGCCTGCTGCCTCTTGTCTGTCCACCAGGAAAGTGGCTCAGGCCCAGCACTCTCGCCTGTCCCCTGTCCGGGTGTGGCCGGGCTTCCTGGGGTGTTTCCCAGACCCAGGGTGTGCAAGTGCCTTCCCAAGTGGGCAAGCAGGTCACAGAGTTTGGCAGAGTACAGACTGAGTGGTTATGGGCTTGGGCAGGGTGGGAGATGGCAACACTGACTGTCAGGTGGTTCATCAACAAAAACAGCTGAATTCCAAGCTTAACTCCTGCCTCAGCTTTATCCAGGATTGACAGCTAGCCTCTGCTGATGGTCCATTCTTTCCTTGATTTTCATTCATTTCATTCATTCATTTATTCATCTGGGCAAACAAGTCTTACCTTCTTCCTTATCACGACACATATTTTATATATCACCACTGTTTAGCCAGATTCCCTGACTGGAAATCCCTGTCTCTATCCTTTTCTTCTCTTTACTTGTATAATTCCTACTCAGTTCTTAGTTTAGATTTAGTTTGGGTTTGGATTAAGATTTAATTTAAGGGTCATCTCCTCTTTGAAGTCTTCTCTTGTCTCCAGATTTTTTTTTTTTTTTTTTTTTTTTTTTTTTTTTTTTTTTTTTTTTTTTTTTTTTTTTTTTTTTTTTTTGTACTGGGGATTGAACTCACGACCTTGCGCTTACCAGGCAAGCCCTTAAGCCACTGAGCTACATCCCCAGCCCTTGTCTCCAGATTAATTACTCCTTTTTTTTCTTCTTAGCTTCCAACCTAGCACTTCACTCTGCCTTGCAGTATATGGAGGAGTCGTTTGGTTTTGGGGATGCCAGGCAAGCACTCTACCACTGGCCATACCTCCAACTGCTGGAGTTTTTAATATACATTCATTTGTTCCGCTAGTGCAAAGTTCCGTGCAAGTCAAAAGAAAGAATGTCTTGCTGGGTGTGATGGTGCATGCTATAATCCCAGTACTCAGGAGGCTGAGGCAAGAGGATTGAGAATTCAGGCACAACCTGAGCCATAGTGAGTTCAAGGCCAGCCTGAACCATACAGTGAGAACTTGTCTCAAAAAAAAAAAAAAGTCTGTTGCTCTAAAACACCGTTATTTTGCTATGTGATTTGAGTTCATCATAGAAAATTTACTATAGATCTGCAGAGAAGATAAACTTGTATTCCTGTTATCCAGAAGTAATCACTGTCAACTGTGACTCTATTCTTTGAGGGGTTTTTTTGTATTTATATAAATTTGACTTCAGAAATAGAATTTCTTCTGTATATACTAGTTTGTAACTTAAGTCTATTACCGTACTAAAAGTGTTATATATTTAATAACTACATAATATTCCATTGTGTGGGTGTACAAAATATATTTGTCCAGCCCCGTACTGTTGGCAGTAGTTTAGGTTATTTCCAAGCGCTTGTTCTATATTCAACATACTTTTACAAATAAAATTTTTCCATGTGTCCAAGGGTGATTACATGTTTAATGTTTGATTGCCTCACTATACTGAATTGCCTTCCAGAAAGGTTATATGAGTTCATCTTTGAAAGTAGTGCTGGGGTACAGCTCCAAGGTAGGCTGTTGGCCTAACACGTGTGAGGTCCTGGGTTCAATCCCCAGTCCCTCAAAAATAATAATAAACCTTATTTATTGCACTGCCACACTCTGCGTGCTGTACTTCATCTTTCAAGCTTTCCTGTGAGCTTTGGGTTTATTCCCATAATCATTCAGTTCCATATCCTGGGCTTGTGGTTCAAGGGGTGGAGTTACTTGCTGACGACTGTAGAGTTGGTGAGGGCAGAGTAGTGTTCAGCCTCTGGTGGGTCTGACTGCTGGTGTGTGGCACCATGTCCCCACATTGGACTGGATTCCCCACAAAACTGAGGCAGAACAACTTTTGAATTTGAACGTTGCTAGCGCAGTCCCCTTATGTCATAGGAATCTGGTTTCATCTCCCTCTGAGATGTTTACCTTGTGTCACTTCTCCCATTACATTCTATCCTCTGCCACGTTGTCACAGATCTGTGAGCTCCCGATAATGTGGCTTCTTCACCTGGAGTTATCAGAAGATCAAACACCTGCCTTTCCCTGGGTAGCCAGAGAACTACTTGGCAAAGGCCTCGGATCAACACAGGACCAGACGCCACACCTGATATTTCCTAGGTCATTCCTAGCACTGCCTACACACTTCTGGAGTGGCCGTGGCCCAGCAGTTGTGTGACAGTATGAATAACGGGTCAGAGAGGTACGTGTGAAAACAGGAGAGAGAGATTCTGAGACTTCTTATTCATATTTCACAAATTAATGTGTTCAACAAGAACATACCGGGCTGGGGATTTAGCTCAGTGGCATAAGCGCCTGCCTGGCAAGCGTGAGGTCTCGAGTTTAATCCCCGGTACCCCCCCCAAATAAAATAAAATAAATAAACAAGAACATACTACAATGTAGTTGGGCTAACCACAGAATAACAGCAGGATTTCAAAGACACATATTAATTCGTGATGTGGTATACTATCTGTGATGCCCAGGAAATACAGTTACAGGCTGCTGACAATTGGTAAATATTTGTCTTCCAGTTCTGTCAGTTGGACCATCTGTAACCTTTTGGGAAGAAACATAAAAAGTCTTGGAAACCCCTGCTGCATGCTTGAGTGTGCCATCTACACCATCGCTCCACACCCTACCCTACCCCGGCCAGGGGTCAGACCCAGCCCTGATCCTGCTGATTTAACAGCCATGCAAATACAATACCTGACCCACTGAAGTACTACCCAAAGCCCACATCACACAGGGACATGGAACGCAGTTGCAGGTGAAATCACATGGGATGGCCTCTTCCCCCAGTGGATAAGCTGCCTTGTCTGGTCTGTAGGCCGCGGCTCATTAGTACACACCCTAGTGTGTATGTGTGAATGTGTATAAATACACATATAGTCATGTGTTGCCTTAACACTGGGGGCACATTTTGAGAAGTGCATCATTAGGTGATGATGTCACTCTGCAAGCATTATAGAGTGTGCTAACACCATGTACTAAGTGTGGCCTCCTCGACATTTAGGCTGTGTGGGGTGTTTTGTGCACATGTGTATGTGGGGGGGGGATTATAACCTGTCCCCTCTCGGGCCACAAGCAAGGCAAAATAAGATTTTTTTTCTTTTAAAGAAACAGGGTCTTATTATGTGGTCCATGCTGGCCTTGAACTCAGTGATCCTCCTCCTCCCTCAGCCTCCTGAGTGCTGGGATAACAGGTGTTGGCCACCACCGGCTTATAGTTAGTTAGACATAACAGGAGTACACAATAACAATGAAAAATATAGTGTAATAAATACACAGGCCAGTCACATAATCAGTTATTACCATGATTAAGTGTTATATGCATTGTGTATACATGATTACCCATGCTGTCGTTTTATAAGACAGGCAGCATGGCAGGTGTGTGGACTCTAGCATGACCACACACTTGTGACTACCAAGTCAATGGTGACAGGGATTTGTCAGCTCTATTTAATCTTGTGAGACTACTGTCAAAATGCAGTCCATTGTCAGCCCAAATGCTGCAGACCTTTCTTCTTTTTTTGTGGGGCGGGCGGCGGGGGAGGGGGGTGGACCAACGATCGAACCCAGGACCTTGACCTAGCCTGTGCTACTGAGCTGTATCCCTGCACTGCCTTTCTGTTCACAGACACACACACACACACACACACACACACACACACACACACACACAGCTTCTTGATCTGCGATAGTGTTGTACCCTGATCACTCTAAGTTAAAAATGCCATTGAGTAAAAAATAGCATTTAACACACGTAACCTAACAAACATCATATCTACCATAAAAGTACTAAAAGCTGGGCGAGGTGACACATGCCTGTAATCCCAACACACTGGGAGGCTGAGGCAGTAGGATCACAAGTTGGAGCCCAGCCCAGGCAATAAGACTGTCTCAAAACAAAACATTTTGAATGGGCTGGGATGTGGCTCAGAGCAAAGGCCCTGGCTGGGTTCAACCCCCGCCCAGGGCTGAAGGGCACCTGGCTCCAAGCACTTACATCAGCCTACAGCTGGCCAGTCATCTCGCAGAGCTTCATCTGTTATAAAGTGTCAGATCTCTTGTGCAGTTTATTAAATATCTGTATCCAAAAGACACTGGCAACACAGTGCAGTGTCCTGAGTGTTGACGATGGTGATTCGAGGCTGGCTGGGAGTTGTCCAGTGGTCAGGGCCTGGTCATGGCACATTGGTATCCTAGAAGATAATCAAAATTTAAAATATGGTTCCTACTGAATGTATACTGCTTTCCTACTGTAGTGTGTTGAAAATACTAAACCGGAGCATAGTTGAGAACTATCTCTGGGTATGTATGCACGCACATATGTAAATGTCTGTTCAGTAAAAAGAATTAAGATGTGCTACATACAGGTACCAACTCCCCACAATGACTGTTAATCAGATACTACAAACATGTACTTACAGATTTCTAAAAATTAAAAAATATACTTTTTGACTAAGAATGCACAGATAAATATTTCATTTTCATTTTTTTAAGGTTATCTAAAGCTGGGCATGGTGGTCCATACCAGTAATCTTGGCACTCTGGAGGCTGAGACAGGAGGATTGTCTTGAGTTCTAGGCCAACTTGAGCTACACAGTCTGTTGAAGGACCACAGGAAAAATAAAAAAAATAAAAAAAAATAGAAAAGTTACCTAACTTTGAAAAGGAAAACCCAGAAGCCAGCATTACGGCACACACCTGTAATCCCAGCACTTCAGAGGCAAGGCAGGAATATTATTATGAGTTGGAGGCCAGCCTGAACTACATAGCAATACCCTATCTCAAAAAAGGAAAAGCTAGGAGGCTGGGGATTCAGCTCAGCGGCATAAGCGCCTGCCTTGCAAGGGCGCAGTCGTGAGTTTGATCCCTGGTATGGACCAAAAAAAAAAAAAAAGAAAGAAAAGGCTAAAAAAAAAAAGGAAAAGTTAGAAATAAAACCCATTTCAATAGGAAGGTAAGGAAAGCACAGGTGAAAAAATAGTTACTGCTACCACAAATAGAACTTGTTTTATCATCTAACCTGCTGTTCTCAGATTCTTGCAGCATGACCTCCTCTGGAAAGCATATTAAAACTGCTGTATTTTTGTTTTGTTTCATCTTTTGGTTTTTTGAGATAGGGTCTTACTGTGTACTTCAGGCTGACCTTGAACTCAGTGATTCTCCTGCCTCAGCCTCCCAGTGCTGGGTTTATGGGTGTATACCACCACACTCAGCCCAAGGGTTTTGATTCTGAAGCAGGGCCCAAGCTTGATGGTTCTAACTAAGGAGTTCCCATGTTGCCTGCTTAAGAATCACTAAAATTGATGAATTACCATTCCTAAAAAGTCTGTTTGATAGGTTATCATTTCCACCTAGTGGCTTCAGAAAGTGGCTCAGAGAAGTCAGAACAGCAACTTGCCACAGTCTCCCAGTTAATAAAGGGTAGGACTAGGACTGTCCCATCCCACTCACTGCCTATAGCCCTGAACCCTCTAGAGGCATCAAGGCTGAAGAGGAGGAGAGGCTGGATCTGCTTGCCTGGGAGTGAAAGGGCAGGAATAGGGAGGTGGGCTGAGCTTTCCTGGGAAGAAAGGGCCACTCCTGCCTGCATATTTCTGCTTCCAAGTGATTTACTGGTGCCCTGGGCTTCCACTTTTTTAGAGGAGTATTTCTACATTCAGCTCTGTCCATGTATTAGGGTTTCTTTCTTTTCTTTTCTTTTTTTTTTTTTTTGTACTAGGGATCGAACTCACAACCTGTGCATGCCAGGCAGGTGCTTGTGCCACTGAGCTAAATCCCTGGCATGGGGTTTATTTCCTTAAGTTTTAGGAATTAGTTCCTTACTAACTACTGAGTAATGTTCCCCCTTTGGCATATAAAACTTTGATGATTGTTACTTGATTGCTCGAGACTTTACTGATAATGCGTGAAAGACCTGTCTAGAAGTAGTGTGTTTTACTCCAAGCCCCCCATCAGTCTTTTTTCTCTTCTCTCAAATTCCCAGTACATTTGAAAAATGTCCAGTATTCTGCCTAACCGTGCATCCTTGAAGAATACCTGGGCTTTCTGCTGGACTTCCCTGGCAAGAGCCCCACAGGCCAGGAAGAAGGATGGAGGGAGAAAAGCTGATGGAAGGTGCTGGTAGCTGGAGCTTTGTGACCAAAACAGGAGCCCCTTTTTTGTGTGTGTATGTTTTAGGGGGTACTGGGGGTTGAATGTGGGGCCTTCCTCTATGCCCTTTTTATTTTTTACATCCTCACTTCAGTCTCCCAGAGTGCTGGGATCACAGGCGTGTGCCCCCTTGCCCAGCTGAGCATCCCTTTTTCTTAAATACAATGTAGAAGGCTCCTCCCTCCTTCGTGTCAGGGAGCACTGTGCCCTGGTGGGGGCAGGTGGGGACATCATTAAGTCATACCCCTCCATCTGGTCAGGGTCCCTTGACACACAAGATGTTGGTTCAAGCTTGAAGGCTCTAGAATGCTCAGGTCAGCCAGCTTTCTCCTCTCTCAGATGACAAACACACCCGAGACGGGGGTGGTGGGGTGTCATGCAGAACAGGTCATGCAGCCCTGTGACTGCTACACCCGGGCTGACTCCACTGCACAGAGCCAAATCCCCACTACCTGTGGCTCACACTGAGTTTGGGATGGAGTTGGTTTTGCAAAGAGTATACCTCTCTCCGGACACTGGGAATGTTGGCATCAGGGTTTGGAGCAGGAATCTCCCCCCAGGATGCTGTGGTTCTGAATCCCTCAGGTGGAGGCAAGGAATGCAGACGCGGCCTCAGCTTCTGTCTTCCGCCTGCTGCACCACCCTGGCAGCAACGCCGTGCACTGCATCTCGCGTTTCTCGCTGTGCATGTGCACGCCAAAAGAAGGAAGCCCAGGAACAACCTGGAGATGGATGGAGTCTAAAGGAAGCAGTTTTGGGGGCTGCACCACCCCGGAAACCTGTGAAAGTGGCCCAATGGCCCACATTACAGATGTCCTGGGTCGGTAAAGTTTCCACCCCAAGTCTTTTGAACCTACTTAGAGTCATCAGTATTTTGCCAAGTAAGCACACTTTTTGTAAAGTAACACCGGCTTCTCTCAACACCATCGAATGTTTAGTTAGGGTAAAGCAGATATAACGTGAAGTTTACCACTTTATACCTGTAAGCCCAGGGCTCCGTGACCAGCTTCATTCACGTCCTCCAGCCTTCCCAGCTCCCTCTGCACATCATCCAGCACCCTCTGTGCGGCACCCAGCCCAGCGCGTGGCACCCTGTGCCGCCATTTTTCTCCTGGAGAACAGGCTTTGTCACCTTTATTCTCACCGTGTAAACATAAGCCCCCCCAACCAAGTGATGATTGAACCCAGGGCCTCAGCCATGCTACCAAACTACCGCTAGCCTAGGGAGGTCATTTCCTTATACCGAGAAAAATATACTTTATGAAGAGACAGTTCAGCCCCCACCCCCTGGCGGGTGGGGAACCTTGGTGAACTGTACCTTACAGCACCCAGTTAAGTTTCGGGGTGGGCTGAGAGTCACTGTCAGAAACAGCTGAGGAGGCCTCTGCTCAAAAGGTATCAGGAGTTTTGGAAGCAGCAACTTTTTCCTGCCCAGCTGCTGGCTTTTCCGAATGTGAAGGAGGAGAGGCCCCAGGAGGGTCCAGGGGTGGCAGTGGTGGGGGCAGGGCCATGCATTCTTTTCTTTGCAGAACCTGACCTGACTTAAGGTCAGAGCCCAGCGGAGAGTGGGAGCTGCAGGGTTACCTCTTCGCTGGTGATTCATCTCGGTCCTCCCTCCCCCACTCTTAATGATCTTTCCATTACAGAACCCAGACCAGGAAGTGCATGACAGGTCGCAGCTGCAGACACATGGCTGGGAGGCCTGGGCTTCGGGCCAGGGGTAGGAGGGTTTGCGCTCCCCTCCCATCAGCAAGACCCCTCTGCATGCATGGGGGCTAACTAACAACTGAGTAGAATATGTTCTTATGTATAGAAACAGTGCCTACTAATGGTACTTTGGCTTTGATTTTTTAGAACACGATTTTTAATAATGATAAGGGAAGACCCTCATCTGACCGTCTAGATCCTCCCAGCCTGATGTCATCCAAAGAGATTTGGGTTTCCTTTTGGGAGACTCCAGCTCCTTTTCCTAAAATAAAATCACCAGGGAAGCTTTTCCTCTGTCAAAATGTCAGATTCAGAACACGTTTGGTGGGGAGAGTGGCGGCTACAATGTGGGCTTTGCAGACACCAGACCTGAAGAGCTGGGCACACCAGTGTCCCAGCACTCGAGCTGGGCAAGAGTATCACAAGTTTGAGTCCAGCCTGGGCTGCATTAAAAAGCAAAACAAAACAAAAAACCAGAAGACCTGGGGTTCAGAGTGCAATGAAGGATTGTGCCCACTTTCTTTTTTGTTCTCTCTCTTGGGGGTGGCTCTTCTACTGACAAGTTGCTCAGGAAATGTTAATTTACCCTAAACTGTGTCCTAGGGAGCAGTTGTCACATAGCAGTTTCTGTCTCCACCGCCAGCTGTGTTGTTGGCTTTCTTCCCTGAATCTGCCAATGCTGGATTCTTCTGGTGCCAGAACAGGAATGGTGACAAACTTCTAGGAGCTGTGAGCTTAGACCAATCTTCCCTGTAGCTGTAGGGCATCTTCCTTCTGTCTTCCAGGGTTCTTTCCACTGATAGAGATAGGAGGGAGAGCCACAGAGTGATGCAAGCATTATTTTGGGAAACGGGTAGGGTAAGAGCCTTGTTTTCTGCTTGGTCCAGGGTGTTATTGGTAGCAAATGCTTGGGACTAAACTTTTGCTGGAAAAGGGATTCCTTTTGAAACAACTGTGGATGCATTCCTTTGTAAATCACTTAATTATAATGATAGTGGGAGACAGTTGGGGGAAGGAGAACAGATCTCTAGTGGGGAAAGAAGTGTAAGGAGGTAAACCGAGGCATGGGAGCCTGAGCCCCAAGCCCAGTTTTGACGCCGGTTACTCCTTCCACTGCCCAGGCTCCCCTATGTGTTTTAAGATTGATGCCAAACTCTGTTTCCTCCTGGGGCTCCTGAGTGGGTTTCTGCGAGTTTCCTCCTCCTGCCCAGTCTTTGGGGAGCTGATTTTGGAGGATCAGGAAGCAGGTACAGGGCCCTGACTGTGGCATCGGCCAGCACAGGCAGCTCTTCACTAAATTACAGTGATGAGGTGGGACACACAAAAGACCAAAATCTTTTTTTTTTTTTTTTTTTTTTAATAAAAACAAAACAAAACAAAACTGCGGCCCCAAGCTCCTGGGCTGCTGAATGGCAATGGCTTCCTGTCAGGATTAGCCAGGCTGCCTGGGCCTGTGTGTGCTGCCTTTCTCCTCAGGAAATACCTTTAGTAAGCCCCGGTGGGGTCCCCATGGCAACGCGCGAGGGGACCTGCTGACTGAGGCCTTTCAGCCCGCCATTCTTCCCCGGCCCCTTTGTTGAGCTTTATTGCTGCCCCTCTGGCAAACACAGCAGTTTGCACCGTTTTGTCAGACTGAATGTGGAGTTTTTACATTTTAATGGGCTCTTCTGGCGCTGGCCCATTTGCATGCAAAATGTCCCTTCTTACTCCATTCCCTTTTTCTGCTAAAAAAAAAAAAAAAAAAAGGTACCCTACTCCAAATCCCCTGGATGGGAGGGGGCTGGTGAATGGCTGCTGTGGGCGTCAGACCCTGCTAATTGATTTGGCGGTCCCTCTCCCCTGCCACACACCTGTGTACCCCTTCCTACGGCTTCCTGCATATCTTGGGAACTCAGCATTCACCGAGTCATGTAGCTTTAGGGCTCCTTCCTTGTACCCCAACCCTTGTAGAATGAAACTTGGTACCTGGGATTTTGGTGAGATTCCCCATTCTTGGCTTGCCAGACTAAAGTAAGTTTTCAGTTCCATTTCAAAGCCAAAATAACGTAATAAAAAACCTCTGCTGAGGGCCCCAGAACCCTGCTGCGCTGTTCTGTAGTCCTTTTAAGTTGCTTTCAAAGCCACCCCGAGTTCCTCCCCCACCCACAATTGCCCCCTCATTTATCTCTGGGGAACTTGTGCCAGGACTGTAAACATCCCTGGACCACCGCTTCCTCCTTGTTCCTGAAGAAGATGGCCTTTCTGCTCAGTTTTCTTAACCCAGAAATCCAGGGATGACAGAAAGCACTACCCTGAGACATCTTGCTGCAGGCAGAGCATGGGTCCTGTGGGAAGAGTGTCACTTAAGCCTGACACCTGTGCCTGGAACACAGTGACCATCCTAGGCATCAGGGAGATGAGACAAACATTTATAGCCAGCGCCATGGCAGGGCACCACGACAAGGTGCAAGATGAACAAGCCCAGGAGAAGACACGTTAGGAATGAATGAAGGCAGGATGAGGGTGCCCACTGGTCGCCCCAGCTCTGAGAGGCTGAGGCAGAGGGGTTGCATGTTGGAACCTGGGCTGGACAATTTAGTGAGACTGTCTCAAAATTCAAAAAAGGATCAGCCTCCAGTTCCCAAACAAAACAAAAGCAATAAAACACCATACTGAGTGGAGACTTGAGTTCTTGAACTATAAATCTCAGAAGAGTGAGTTTGAAGGTCCAGGGATATGATGGAGATGATTGCTTATTGGAGAGAAGAAAAGTGTTTTAGGAGAAGCAAGGTCTTTTGGGTGAGGGAAAACAAAAGAAATCCTGCATGGGTGGAGACTGGACAGAGGTGGCAGGGGAGGAGAGGCAGCCGAGATAGGATCCTGTGGAAAGGAGGTACTGGGAATCACAGAGCATGAGGGGACTGGAAGCAGTGGCAGCTCCCAAGAGGTCAGACCTCTGTGCACACAAGATTGCAGTAGTATCCCAGCGTCCCCTGGATAGCTGCCCAGCCCCTCTGCCTAATGTGCTTAATATTCTCAGTGGGTCATCAGAGGTCATCAGCTCTGATGAATCAAGGGTGAAGGGCTTGGAAGAGAAAAGATGTCAGGTAACTGATGGGGGCGAGACTGAGAGAGACCAGTTGGGGGCACTGTGCCATCCACCCGTGGCCAGGGCAGTGCTGCGGCACCTCATGGGGCCGGTCACCTCACTGCCCCATGTCCAGCACCCGCAGCCGCGTGCCACTCCTTGCTTTGTGACTTGGGGAAATCTCCACACTGGCACATCCCCACATTGAAATGGGAGCCACCACGAATGACATGACCACAAGTCAGTATGACTTGTGAACTATCAAATGTGATGCCGAAGCCGGGCATCGTTATTAGTCCTGGGTCACAGCCCTACCTCCACCCCAGATTCCTCACCTGCTCATGTGAACAGCACAGCTCACTTGACTTTGGGGGCTCATGGGTGGGCACAGGCAGAAAAGTGCATTCACAAGTGAAGAATGCTTAGTTGTAATATAAAATATAATGGCTCAGAGATGAGCTGTGAGATTGAGGGTGTGACTGGAGGAGAGAGGGTGAGAGGAGGAGGTCAGAACAGCCAGTTTTGGAATCCTGTGAGGAGTTAGGAGACACAGGTGCCTTAGCAGGACCAGTGGGCTGAACTGGAAGGGTTTGGTCACTCTGAGTCAAGGACTGTGGGACACAGTCTGACTTTCACAGCTTTAAGCCAGACCCTGGGTGTGCATGGGTCCTAGGTGGGCCTCTTGGACAAATCCCAGATCTCTTTGTGCCTTGGTTTCCCCTCTGAAATAAGGATAATAATAGGGTTCCATGAATCTGATGACTTCACACATGCATGTGGTCACTGCTGCCCCCTGGGGCTGGGGATGGAGAGAAAGGGCCATGAGAAGGGCTGTGTGCTGCGAGCAGGTGCGGGTCGTGGTCCCCGCGCCGTATTCCTGGTATTCCTGTATCACACACTTACCTGAGGTCCTGGGGAATCTGGGAAATCACATGGCCATCGCAAAGTGTGGTTGGTTCCTCTTCACCCGGGTCGTGTTGAGTTGTGAGGTGAGGGTGAGTGGATAACCTCCTCATCACACGGCTGTTCCAGGACCAGGCTGCTGAAGTGGGATTTCTAAATACATTTCCAGCTTCAATTGTCTGTGTGGCAGGAACGGCCTGCATTTATATTCGCTGCACAGAGATGCGTTCCCTAGGACTTATTAGGTGGCTTTGTTTTGTTCCTCACCTTATGGTTTGAAATCTGGTTTTGGTATTGGCTTTTGACTATTTTTTACCATTAGTCTTCCGTTTCAGGCAAGATGTATAGTCAGACCTTACCTACCCCAATCAGGAACAGCTCTTTCTTTTCTGCCCCTATGATCTGAGGTTTTTGTTGTTTTTTGTTTCTTGGTTTGGTTTGGTTTGGTTTGGTTTGGTTCAGTTCACAGGCTCTTTGCTGTGTATTCAGACTGGCCTCAAATTCATGAACCTCTTGTCTCAGCCTCCCAGGGGCTGGGATTCCAGGCCTGTGCCACCTCGCCTGGCTCCCCATTTTTAGTGCCAGTCTCGATCCTGTGTTTCCTCCCCCTCCCCCTCCCTTCCACCTGTGGGAGACTCTTCTATGAACCTGGTCTGCTCCAGCCGCTGGCTGGGCCACCTGCCGCTGGCTCCTGTGTGCCCCGCATGTCCCATGGCACAATGTAAAGTGCTCACACGTACCTGGCTGGCTATGTGCTCACACTCTCCTTGCTTTGGCAGAAACATATCTCTGGGGCCTTTGTTTAACCCTTTGCTCATTGCACGGTGACAAGGCTTGCGGACGCCTAATGATCACCATTCTGAAGAAAGTTCTCCATTTCCTTGGTTTCTCAGTAACTGGGTCTCATCTTCTCGGGAGAATGACAGGGTTTCTGTGACTTCGGGCTCTGTTCCCACCCAGCTTAGGCCCATGGCTGGCAGAAAGTGTAGCCTTAGAATCAAGAGCAAGGATCTGACCACCTGCACCCCACACAGCGTTGCCTGTTGACTGCCCAAGGGAGAGTTCAGGCCCGTTGTGCCCTGGGTGGACGGCTTCCTGCTGGCTTGTCGGGGATACACAGTGCAGAGCAGTATGAGGGACCAGCAGGAAGGGAGAGGGACTCAGTGGGGCTTCATTAATTAGGTCCCTAGAAGTCAGAGCACCATGGAAATGTCTCCCCCACTCCTACCTCTGTCTACTCTAGTGGCCCCTTCCTTGAGGATTACGAGAAGTGCCACCTTTTGGTTCCCAGCTGCTCCTGAGGGAATAGAGGTTCCATTAAAGAAGAAAGGTGGGATTGGTGAATGAATCCCTTTCTCTTCCACCAAAGGGAGCCCTCGCTCAATCTTGGGCGACTTAACGTAGCATCTACACTGCCCAGGAACCTGTCCCAGGACCAGAGTCCTTGTCTTAGATTCAGCAGCCAAGTAAGAGCCTTTGGCCTCTAGTTTTCTGGAGAATTGTCCAAGGCTTCGGAAGTGAGGTTGGCAGCCTAAGTCCTCTTAGGATATTGGGTTCCAGCCCTGTCTCTAGCCTTCCCCCTCCCAGTGTGGGAATGGGGATCCAGTCTCTGGGCATCAGTGCACAACGCACTTTTTTTCGTCCTTGGAACACACGTGGCACCTCGAGCTTGGCATGGTGAATCTTATAAAATGGCACCACTAGCATTTTCAGCCTGAGCTGGCTTGCCTTGGGATGCCATGTGCATCTGTCCTTGCTCTTCTCTCTTGCCTTTTAGAAAACAAGGTGCACAAAGCAAGTGCAAGGCTTTGCCACTCGCCGCTGTCAGCACCCCCACAAGGTCCTGCATGAGACCTGGATCTGCCAAATCAGATTCCCCAGGCCTGAGGTGCTGCTTGCAAGTGGCCACATGACGATAGGGCTTTTCCTTCCTTCATCTTCACAGCCGCCTTGATGGCAGCATCCACTGCGTCCTGCTAGGGGACCTCCACTGACTGAACGTATCCTGTTGGTCTTGGGCAAACACATGTCCAGTCCTGTGGACACAAGACACAAGCAGGGCATAAGTGAGGGACCCTGAAAAGACCAAGAGAGGTGCAAAGTGGTGGCTAAATGGTCACGGGCATCCTCGAGGCAGTCACCTCTGTTAGGACAGTGTCATGGTCACTGCTGCTCTGCAAGGCGGTAGGAGGTGGGCAGGGCCCAGGAAAGGAACACTGGTCTGTCCTTCATCACCTCCCTGAAGAGAGCTGCCTCATCCCTGCTTAGTAGATGGAGCTTTGGATGCCCTTCTAGGCTCTGCTAGCCATGGAAAAGTAATTGATACTCTAGATTTGCGGTTCCTCTAAAAGAATGGCTTTTGCCAGACCCTAACTTCATTGAAGACCTTATGGGGAGTTTCTATCTCATTCGATGCAGTGGGGAAATTATAACAGGCAACTCTGCACTATGTTGTTCACTAGTTTTTAAGAGAAGCAAAAGACATAGACACTTGCATCACCTGATGGCTAGAATGTGCTGTATCCATGTAGTACAGTATTATTAGGCCCTTAGAAGGAAGGAAGTACTAAGACAAGCAAGTACTGATACATGGAACAACCTTGACTACATGATCCATAATAAAAGAAGCCAGTCACAAAAGACCATATATGATGTGCTTTCATTGATCGGAACCATGCAGATCTGTAAAGACAAAAAAGTTCCATGTGTGGGAGTTGAGGAGTGACTTTCCTGGGCCTGGAGTTTCTTTTGGGGATGGTAAAAATATTCTGAAGTTACATTGTTATGTTTGTTATGCAACTCTGAGTATACTTTGTATCTGTGAGGTCTATATTTATAGATTAAACCAACCATTGATGGACCATATTCAGGGGAAAATGTGTCGTAATGAATATGTACAGACATATTTTCCTTCTCATTCCCTTAATGATACAGTAGCACAGAGCTGAGTGTGTAGTGCACCCTGCAGTATCAGCGTTCTATGAGGCAGAGGCAGGAGGCTTGCACATGCCAAGTCTAGCCTGAGCAACTTAGCTAGACCCAATCTAAAAATAATTTTTTAAAAATGGGCTTGGGGCTGTAATTTAGGTAAAGGTTCTGGGTTCAGTCTTTGGTATTTTATATTTATATTAAGTGTTATAAGTAATCTAGAGGTGATTTAAAGTACAGAGGAAAATAGGCAAAGATTGTATGTAAACACTACCATTTTATATAAGAGACTTGACTATTTGTAGACTTTTGCAACTTCAGAGAGTCCTAAAACCAACCCCTTTTGGAGTCGAAGGGACAGCTATACTGGAAACCATTTAAATGGACTAATTTTATAGTGCTAAAAAAAAATAAAATTCAAGATGGTATGTAACTGTGAATTTGTGTGGTTTGGACCGTGAGGGCTTTACGGGAAGTTGACTCCCGTTGGAAGCTGATTTCCTGGCCTATTACCTTGGTGGACTTTGGGTTGCCTGGGGCAGGACTCCTGGGATGCGGACAGTTGTCAGGTTATTGCGTGGAGCACCTCCAGGCGCAGAGTGGAGGCTGTGGTGGGGCAGAGGTTGGACACAGTGGGTGGGGCGCCTGGGGAGGGGGCAAGCAGGAGTGTGGGGAGCCTGTGCGCAGTGTAGGATCTTGGTCAGGAAAATGATGTGGTAACACGCACGGGGCTTGGATACATTGGGCTGAGTCTGAACTCATAACTTGAGAGAGGCCACTGAGTGAGGTCCCCAAGACAGCACCAGGAATGACGGGACAGAGCAAACCAGAGGGACCCGGGGTCTGTGTGAGGACATCAGGAGGAAAGGACAGAAGGACACTAGGCTGGCGCTTTTCATTGGTTGTGTGGGAGAGTTCGGTGTGCGTGCACTGCTTAGGACTGGCAACCACTGACACTTGTCGGCACGCTGCGTGAGCCAGAGTCTAATAATTGGGAGTTTGATGTTGACCAACGGCTGGCACAGATCTCGAGCCTCGAGGTGTTTATCAGTGAGGACTCTCGAGGGAAATGGGATTTGATCAACAGGAGTATCAGTATTTTCTTTTGGGGTTGAGTCCACAACTGCTTTTTTTTCTGCCTTCATTATGACAAAACCGCAAACCATTAAAAATGGAAAGAGCGACTTTTTCTAAGACCCATAACACTTACTTTTAACCTGCTGTGTCCTGCGCACCTTTGCAGAATTCCCCTTGAACCTGGTTCTCGAAAACAAGCATGCGCCAGCCTCGTGGCTGCCGAACCCTTGCCAGCAGCAGCCCTGATTGTGATGACCCCGGGCTTAAGATAGAGCTGTCGGTGCCACAGGGCCAGGGTGCAGAGCCCGGCAGGAAAGACCTGACCGTTCCCGGCACCTTCTGGTGCAGACCCCCATTTCCTTCCCGTCTTCTCTTCCTGCCTTTTTTCGTTACTGTTTTAAGTGAGACAAGGAACCGAGCACCTGCCTCGGCGTCCCGAGTGGCCAGGACTACAGGCTCACGCCACTACATCTAGCTCCAGACAGCTGTTTTTGTTTGCAGGGTTTCTGGCAGAGACTTGTTGAAAACTTAAGAAATAGATTCAGTAAACCAAGAGGAGAGGAGTCAAGGAGAAAAGGGAGTTTGAAAGCAGGACTGTGAGGAGGGCCCATGGCAGTCCCCTTGTCATTCATGCAACAAGTGTTTATTAAGTAACGCTCAGTACCTGGCTGGCCTTAGCCTGGGGCTGAGGACTTGGAGGTAAATGTGACGCCAGCATCCTCTCCCCCAGACTAGGAGCTAGCAACAGCTTTGAGAAGGTGACCCCGCTGGCCACGGGGCAGCAGTGTGTTCAGGCAGGAGCTGGGGAGAGCATGTCCCAGAGCTTGGGGACCTGCCGGAGATGTAGCCAGCAGCAAATAGGTGGGCTTCGCTAAGAAAGTGGAGGCCCAGGTCAGGCGGCAGTGCATTCTGGTTGCCGGAGGAGGCCAGGAGTGTGCTTGGACATCCTAAAAGCAGAAATCTCATTTCCCTAGCTAGTGAAGAGGGGACATGGGGCCTTCCGTGGCTGGCTCCTGGGTGTGTCTGCATCCCAGCTTCTTGACGGATGAGTCACTGGGTGTTCTTCGTGGCGCTGGCTTTCGGGAGCTGTAGACACTCTGGCAGGTCCAGGGCTGCTGCCTGTGAAGGAAAGGTGGGCGGGAGGGGCCAGGGTGGATGTGTGACTTCCTGCTGCTGGCCACAGAGACCAGGTCCCAGCAGTGGGATGAGGAGAAAAGGGCTTTGTGTGCAGCAGTTTCTGCTGCCAGAGCAAGTGTGGGTATTGTGGCAGCTGCAGGCTCCCGTCCCTAATATAGGCAGAAGCTCCAAATCCTCCAAGCCCGACACCTGTTAGCCAGAGGTCCCCCGAGCTGACCTTTCCTTGGGCCATCTCCCACGCGTGCCTCTGACCCCCCACCCTTGCTGGATCCTGTGAACCCAGAGTCCTCATGGGTCAAAAGTGCCTTCTCAGGGCTGCTGGAGTTTTGAGGAGCAGAGTATATTCAAGAGTCACTAGGGAAAGGGGTAAAGCTGACCTAGCCAAAAGGAATGGGGCGTTCCTCTGGGAAGTGGCCACTCTTGGCAGAGACCTGGCATGTGCTGGGGAACTGTGGACAAGTCCTGGGAAGGGCTGGCTTTTTCCCTGGATGGGAGGAAATGAAATGTGACCTGCTTAATGCTGCTGCAGCTGCTTCCTAACTTGCCTCTTTCTTCCTTTGACTTCTGGAGGAGTGGGGTGGCGGAGAAGAGACAGGGTTCCCAGGGAGCCAGGCATTTCCCACTGACCCGCATTCCCAGTCCTGCTCCCCAGCTCTGTGGCCTGCGTCCATGTGGGCTGCTGAGGCTAGCGGAACTCCCTTTGTCTCCCTCCTTCCTCTCCCCCTGGCTCCTCTTCCTGGCCCCCGTGGTGGCTGCAGCCCAGCCCTGGGGAGCCCCAGTGGAAGTGGAATCCCTCCTGGTCCACCCTGGTGACCTGCTGCAGCTTCGCTGTCGGCTGCGGGACGATGTCCAGAGCATCAACTGGCTGCGGGACGGGGTACAGCTCGTGGAAAGCAACCGTACCCGCATCACAGGGGAGGAGGTGGAGGTGCGGGACTCCGTGCCCGCCGACTCCGGCCTCTACGCTTGTGTGACCAGCAGTCCCTCCGGCAGCGACACCAGCTACTTCTCCGTCAATGTCTCAGGTTGGTAGCCGAGCCCTCCTGCCCTCCTAGACCCACTCTGCCTGTCGCTGCTGGGCCAGGGGAGGCCAGCCTCCCTCCCTGCCATGATCTCCCCACTCTGCTTTGGAAACTGCTGCCCACTAACACTGCTCCCTGCCCAGCGTGGCTTAGCTCTCCGGGGGAGACCTCCTGGGTGGATCCCAGGCCAGAGACCTGGGGCTCCGAAGACCTACCTCCAAGGTGACTGGCAATGCTCTCGGGCTGGTAGGATCGTGCTTTTTCCACAACTTGCCCAGATCTCCAGGATGCTAAGTGGGGCTCAGCCAGCCTTCACAGTGTCCCTGCCTTGCCATTTGGACATGGTGCTCAGCTTGGCAACCAGAGCCCTGGAACATGTGGCGAGGTCCCTGCTGTGGTGGGGAGGGCTAGAGTGCACCGCCATATCTGGGGGCATGGTGGAGACGCCTGAGCAGCCAGGGACTCTGTCACTGTTAGGATACAATTTTGACAAAACCAGGATTCAGGGAGATAGAGCTGACATCCTATGTGTACAGCAGCGCATGGGCCTGGCACCTCCACCCAGGCATCATTTAGAATCTGTCCCAGCAGAGGGCCCTGCCTTTCTGTCTCCTTCCAGAGCCCCGAGAGTGCCAGGAAGGACTGGCAAAAGCCACAGCATGAGCCCTGTGGCTGGCTGCCAGTGTGGCGCTGGTTCTTGTGAGGGTGTGTTGTCATCGGCAGTGGTGCTGGCCACTCCGAGCCTTAGCGGCTACCGCTAGGAAAATCCCACCTGAAAGCCGTCCCACCCAGGGCTCCAGTCTCACATGCCTAGACCCGCCTGGGTTTCCTGCTGGTTGGCAACCCGAAGGAGGACACAGGTTCCCTGCTGCCATTCTGAGAGCCAGGGTGGCCAGCTGATGCTATCAGCTGAAGAGCCTCCAAGTGCAGTGTAGCATGGGAGAGAGACAGCTGGCCCTAGGGCACTGCCCGTGGGAAGGCGCTGGGCAGTCGGGGCGGGGAGCAGAGGGGGGTCACGCTGGGGCGCACACTCCTTAAACAATCTCCGTCCCCTGGAGAGACTGTTACGGGTGGGGGTGTAGCTCAGCGGCACAGTACCTGCCTGGCAAGCAAGAGGTCGTGAGTTCCATTCCCGGTACCAAAAAAATAAGCAAACAAAGAGACTGTCACCAAGGGAAGAGTGGGACTGGCGTCCTTCTGGGCAGGGCACTGTGATCATCTGTGACTTGTGCTGGCCTTAGTAGGGTGACTGGGTTTGTGGGTGGAGTCTTGGTGTTGCCCTCAGTGCCCCTCCTCCTCCCTATAGATGCACTCCCCTCCTCCGAGGATGATGACGACGACGATGACTCCTCTTCCGAGGAGAAAGAGACAGACAACACCAAACCAAACCGTATGCGTGAGACACTTTCCTATCTTACTACTGTGGGCCTGGGAGCAGGGTGCGAGGGACTTGGGAGGTACACTGAAGCCAGAAACGGGAGGCAAAGGGGCCGTG
This sequence comes from Dolichotis patagonum, assembly GCA_004027295.1. Lineage (NCBI taxonomy): Eukaryota > Metazoa > Chordata > Mammalia > Rodentia > Caviidae > Dolichotis > Dolichotis patagonum. The sequence goes on along the minus strand of PVJX010013073.1, from coordinate 27,634 downwards.
GCATTCAGGACACCCCACTGCCAGTGCTGTGGATACCGGGCTTAGCGCGCAGGTGTGGGCGGAGGGCCGGGCACCTCCCACCCTACCTGGGTCTTGCTCTGGAGCCTGACCACCTCCACCATCTCGTCTCCCTTGGCTTTTCCTGGGCAGCCGTAGCTCCATACTGGACGTCCCCAGAGAAGATGGAAAAGAAACTGCACGCTGTACCCGCAGCCAAAACAGTGAAGTTCAAATGTCCTTCCAGCGGGACCCCCAACCCCACGCTGCGCTGGCTGAAAAATGGCAAAGAATTCAAACCCGACCACAGGATTGGAGGCTACAAAGTACATGAGTATATATTTGAAAGTTAGGGAAGATAGCTTAAGCAGAGTGGGAGGCTGAGGTAAAAAATCCTCCTCATGGCCAAGGATTTCGCTCAGCAGCATAAGTGCCTGCCTGGTGAGCATGAGGTCGTGAATTCGATCCCCGGTGCAAAAAAAAAAATCCTCGTCATTACATGCCTTTAATTTGTTAGGGATTTGGTTTGCTTTGCTTTGCTTTTTTCATTTGTTTTATCTTTTTGAGTTTTCTTGGTACTGGAATTGGAATCCAGGGCTTTGCACTTGCTAAGCAAGAGCTCTGCCACTGAGCTACAACCCCCTGCCCCTTGAAATTGTGTTTTTGTTTTTGTTTTTGCTTTTGTTCTTTTTGAGACAGGGTCTTCGCTATGCAGTGAAGGCTGGTCATGAACTCACTTTGTAGCCCAGGCTGGCCTTGAACTCGCAACCATCCTCCTGCCTCAGCCTCCTGAGTGCTGGGATCACAGGTGTGTCACTACACCTGGCAAAATTGTTTTAAATAATGCTTTTTAACTATAATGACTTTTCCAAGCACGGTAATGCAAAAAAATAAAAAGTAAAACATGCTGATGAAAATATTTGCTGGAACATTATTTACATTAGTGAAAAACTAGAAAATACCTGAATGTCGTAAAATAATTGTGGGATATATTTATAATGGAATTCAATCTTTCAAACACTCATGTTTGAACTAACAGTGATTTGTATTGTTAGTAACAAATTATATAGAAGATGATCAATGGTAAAAGCCATACACATGCAGAAAAAGGATCAACTTTATTTTGCATTTGACAATTTTTTCTTTCTTTTGTTTTGTTTTGTTTTTTTGGTACTAGGAATTGAACTCGAGACCTTGCACTTGCCAAGCAGACGCTTATGCCGCTGAGCTAAATCCCTGGCTGCATTTGACAATTTAAAAAACACTGTCAATTATACTTTTTTGTTGTTGTTATTTTGTTTTTGTCTTTTTGAGACAAGGTCTCACTAGCTACTTCAGGCTGACCTTGGGCTGACTTTGTAGCCCAGGTTGGTCTCGAATTTGCAATGATCCTCCTGCCTCAGCCTCCCAAGTACTGTCATCAGCCTGTTTTAAACTTGCTTCTTTAGAACAGATTTCTGGGAATGAATTTACTGAGTCAAAGGTTGTAAACATTTTTTAAGCTCTGGGTGCATATTACCCAATTACTTTTTTTTTAAATGATTCTAGGGATGGAAGCCAGGACCTTGCTGAGCACACATTCCATCACTGAGCTACACCCCAGTCCGCAATTACTTTGTTTTTTGTTTGTTTGTTTTGTTTTGTTTGAGAGGGTCTCCCCATGTTCCAAGCTTGCCCTGGAACACCTTGCTCTTGCTTCAGACTATTAAATGCTGGGATTGCAGGCAGGTACCATTATGTCTGGTACCTTACTTTCTTAAATTACTTATCTAAAAGGCAAAATGGCCAGATCTGGTGGTGCACACCTATAATCCCAGTACTAGGGAGTCTGAGACATGAGGATCGCTTTGAGTTCAAGTCTAGCCTGAAACTACAGAGAGAGACTCTGCTTCAAAAAAAAAAAAAAGGAAAGATGAAGTCACCTTCAGATAGCAGAGCATAAAAGAATAACAAGTTCAACAAATGAAAGTGCTTCATTGTTTTTGTTTTGTTTTGCTAACTGCTCATGTTAATGACCAACCTTCCTTCCTGTATAAGTTGTTGTCCTTTGACCATTCATATCTACAGGAACATCTCTAATATCAACCTTTCTTTAGTCTCTGATCATTCTGAGTTCCTGTTGATTTCTCCTTAACTAACTTCTCTCCCCTCTCCCTATTCTTTTCCTCTTCTCTCTCTCTACCGTCCTCCCTTCCTCCTCCCTCCCTAACGCCTCCTTCCTTCCTTCCTTCCTTCCTTCCTTCCTTCCTTCCTTCCTTCCAAGACAGGGTCTCACTGTGTAGCCTGGCCTTGAACTCACTGTGTAGCCACGGTTGGCCTCAAACTTAGAGCAATCCTCCTGCTTCAGCCTCCTGAGTACTATGATTATAGGCATGTGCCATCTGCCTGGCTTCTTTTCTTGTTATTTTTATATAAGAAAAACAGGCAATCTGAAAGACTAGACAAATGTAGTTTGTTTTGTTTGTGGTAGTGGGATTCAACCCAGGGCCTCTCACTTTTAACAAATGTTCTAGTGGTGAGCTATAGTCTTTTAATTTTGAGAACAGGATTTGGCTAAGTTACCCAAGCTGGCCTAGAACCTTTGATCCTCCTGCCTCAGCTTTCTGAATAGCTGGGATTACAGGCATGCACTGCCAGGGTCAACCGCTAAGAAAAAGTTTTAAATTCATTCATCAAACTCTTACTGTCTGTGAGTCACTGTGCTTCAGCTTTCCAGGGTGAGAAATCAGAAGCCAGGTGTGGCAGCACCTGGGAGGCCGAGGGGCCTTCTGGTGAGTGAGAACCCAGCCTGTGCAGTTCAGTGACTTAGCCAGACCCTGACTCAAGGCGGGTGGGTGGGGAGGTTCTCAGTGCGGGGGCCCTAGGTTCAACCTCAGTACCACAGGGGAAGAACAAAACTAAGGCAACAAATGGGAGCCATCATGTAAAGCAGACTTCGGCCAGTGTGCGGCGGAGCTGACGAGGGAGGTGAAACCAGGTCTGACCAGAGATTAGGCTGGAGTGGGGGTGGGGACAGTGGTGTTGAGACCGAACCTCAGGGGCAGCCAGGGTTGGCCGCTGAGTAGAACTGTTGCAAGCACAGTGGGCCTGCTCAGCACTGCCCCAGCGTCCTGCCTGCAGTCCCCTCCAGACTCCACCAGAGCCCAGGTGTGTCCCCACAGGTCCGTTATGCCACCTGGAGCATTATCATGGACTCCGTGGTGCCCTCTGACAAGGGCAACTACACCTGCATCGTGGAGAACGAGTACGGAAGCATCAACCACACCTACCAGCTTGACGTCGTGGGTAAGAAGGCCGAGAGCCGGAGTGCACGGGGCAGGGAAGGCCGCACTTGGCACTTGCTGGGTGTGTTACCCAGAGCAGGCTGCTTCCCATTGCAATCCTCACTTTTGTCTTTGTTTGTTTGTTTGTTTTTTGGCATCGAGAATCAAACTTAAGACCTCACATTTGCCAGCAGGCGCTACACCATTGAGCTCAATCCCTGGTCCTTTTTTTCAGAAACGTAGGATTTTTTTTTTTTTTTTTTTTTTTTATGGTGCCGGGGATTGAACTCATGACCTCGTGCTTGCCAGGCAGGCATTTAAGCTATTGAGCTAAATACCCAACCCCCCTGGTCCTTTTTTTAAAACTGTAAAGTAGTGAGGAGAGCCAGGCAGGAGGCCGTCCTAAAACTATGTACCACTATGAAGTGGAGGATGCCACTGCTGGTCTTTCCCAAGAGCCGGCTGCCACAGATGCTCAGAGACCAGTGCTTGCCCAGGGCCAGCAAAGTGCTGGGCTCTTGCAGTGGCTCCCTGCACTTCCTCTTCCATCCCTTATCAGACCAGCCAGGTGACCTGAGAGCTCATGCACGGGGCCTCAGGGAGGTGGTGAGCCCAGGTCCACACTCAGGACTCTGCAGAGGGCATGCAGGCTGTTGCCACACCTGGCCCTGCTACAGGTCCTGTGTCACGGGCTCCCAAGACCTGTGGCATGGTCACTCAGGCAGTGCCGCTGCACCTTGGAGGATAGGTAGCATCTGAGGTGTGTGACCCTGTATCTCTCACAGTCTGCTAGGCGACACAGTGTCACTGCCCCGGGCCTGTGCTTGGGTGGCAGCCACAGTTTAAGCAGCTGAGTTTAGGTGAGGAGTAGGCTAGGCCAAGGACTGCAGATGGGACTGAACTATGGGCTCTCCATCGGCAAGAGACTCACTGTGCCTGGTAAGTGGACACAATCACTCCCTCAGACAGGAAGCTACCAGTAGCCCAAGGCTGGCATCCTGCAGATTAGCAGGGCCTCAGCAGAGGTGGTACTAAGGCGTCATCTCTTTACAGTGACATCCTCTGTCAGCATCCCCTCTAGCACCTGCTCAGCCAAGGTCTGAAGCGCCTGTTTTCTCCCTTCTTTCACAGAGCGGTCCCCTCACAGGCCTATCCTGCAGGCAGGGTTGCCTGCCAACAAGACAGTGGCCCTGGGCAGCAACGTGGAGTTCATGTGTAAAGTGTACAGTGACCCCCAGCCCCACATCCAGTGGCTGAAACACATCGAGGTGAACGGGAGTAAGATCGGTCCGGACAACCTGCCTTACGTGCAGATCTTGAAGGTAATCTTGACCCCCAGGCTGAAAGGGCCGGTGTTGGAAAGAAGACCGGTACCTTCTCAGGGCTCAGGTTCCTGCGGTCAGGTGCACAGGCTGGGATTGGGACTCAGCCCTTGCCTGTCAGGTGCCTGCTTCGTCATAGCAGGGATCCAACAAGCGAGCTGGGAGCAGATGGCTCAGGAGTGGCTGCAGTGGTTTCCCAGGCACTCTAGGACTTTGGGTCAGCGGCTCAAAGCCCACGTTTGGACGCCCGCTTACTCACTGTCCGGGACCAAACCGACCAGCCTGCAGGCGAGCCCGTCTCAGCCCCTCTTGTTTTCCAAGTGAGGACCTTTTGGCACCTGGGACAATTGATAAGGACCACAGCTTGAGGAGGTTGGGAAAGCAGATGCCACATACAAATCCTGAGCAACAGAGGAGTAATGGCATTGTCTTCCTTTTTCCCGTCGCTCCCAGGCTCTCATTGTCCCTGGCCCTTGAATGCTCCATTAATCCAGGGAAGGTAGCTGGCTGAGTCCGCAGTGGATCTTGCAACAGGAAGTAACCAGAAGCTGGGAAAGTGGTTTACCTCCTTGTCCCAGAGCTAGACTTCATCCTCCCCTGGCTTAGCTGCCCCAAAGATTTACTGGCTGTCCCTTCTCTTTGCCACTGGTGCGGAAACTGCTGTGCAGAAAGAGAGCCATGATCCTGAGCCTTGGCCTCAGTCAGTCTCCAGGCCCAATCCCTGCCCCGGGCTGCAGGAGTGGGTTGAATACAGAGTCTGCTCTGGGGCAGGGATTTCTTTTTGCTTTCTGTCTGTCTGTCTTTTCTTTTCTTTTTTTTGAGACAGAGTCTTGTTATGTGGTTCAGGCTGGCCTTGAGCTCACTTTGTAGCCCAGGCTGCCCTCAAACTTGCATTGATCCTCCTGCCTCAGCCTCCCAAGTGCTGGGATTACAGGTGTGTGCCCCATGCCCGGCAGTGATTTCTTTCTTTTTTATTATCTCAAACAAATGTTCTGGACTTTGGAAGTCAATTTGTTTTGTCCTGCTCCAAAGGGAAGACAACACATCTTGGTGTCCATGGGCCCACCTGTAGGTCACACGAAAGCAGAAAGCGGCTGCCTCCGTGTCCACCCCACTGACTGGCGTGTCATTGGTTTGTTCCAGCATTCGGGGATTAATAGCTCGGATGCGGAGGTGCTGACCCTGTTCAATGTGACAGAGGCCCAGAGCGGGGAGTATGTGTGTAAGGTTTCCAATTATATTGGTGAAGCTAACCAGTCTGCGTGGCTCACTGTCACCAGACCTGTGGCGAAAGGTAATGGCGACATGGATGGGCCCCTGTGCTGGGAACTTGACTTGGGCCCACGCAGCAGGGACAGGCGGGGAACCGCGCCACTGCCCTGTGATCCTCCTGCGTGTTTTGTGCCCGAGCCATGGAAAAATCCCTGGCCTGGGAGGCTGGTTTGGTTCGGCTCTGTGTTGGTGTCTGCCGGTTCCCTTGTGCCTCCTGTGTTTCCCTTGGCTTGTGTGTGCGTGCTGGGTGCTGGGCTCCGGCTGGCTGCGTCAGTGATAAGATTGAGCTCAAGTGGTGGATGAGAAAAGGACTGGATGTTCCCTCGCAGGCCAGGCCCTGCCGGCCGTGAAAGAGACAGACAGACAGACAGACAGACACAGGCTACAGCTCCCGCCCTTCCCTCCTGTGTGTGCCCTCTGCAACCAAACAGCCCCCGCCGCCAGGCCTTATTTCTCCATGCCGCCTGCCGCGCATGCTTGGGTGGACAGGGATGGCAGTGGTGAAGGGTCGTAACCGCCTGGACTCCTCAGGGCCGCCGGACTCCGCCCAGAGCCTCCCTGTCTTCCTCTAACAGGTCTCGCTGCCTTGGTGGTTTTGTTTGTGCCTTGTCGCAAAGGAGACGCTGGGGAAGATTCTTCCTCTGATTTCATGTCCCCTACTCTCACTCCATCTGTCCCTTTCTCTGGGTCCCCTGGAGGTCTTCTCATGTCCTGTGCTTGTCCATTTTGCTCCCGTTGTCTCTTCTAGACTGCCGGAGTTAATACCACCGACAAGGAGATGGAAGTGCTCCACTTAAGGAATGTCTCCTTTGAGGATGCGGGGGAGTATACATGCTTGGCGGGTAACTCTATCGGACTCTCTCATCACTCTGCATGGTTGACCGTTCTGGAAGGTACACACTGCACTTCTCCTCCTCTCGATGTCCTGCCCTCATCGTGGGCACGGGGGGAGCATGCATCGCAGGGCTGGGGGAGACCCGTCCGGAAGAGGCAGATGGAGGGATCGTGTGCCCTTCTCCATCCAACCCGAGGGCTGGGCCCTCTTGGTTCCCTCGGAGGGCCATGGGTTTGCAGGAACGCAGAGCCATGTCTGGCTCTCCCTTGGCTAATGTGATGCATGCACTGGGTCCGGGTTTACCTTGCAGTTTGGTGTCCTCCGGGCCAGGCTCCACCTGTCCTCAGGTCCGGCAGATGTTGCACATACTCAGCACCGAAGGTCTGGATTACCTGACCCTTTCTGGCTCGTCCCACACACTCCTGCCAGCCTGGAACGCAGGCACTCGACCTGAGGGCAGCCCTGCAGTCCTCTCTCACAGCCTAAGACAGCCTATCCCAGCAGCCACAGGAGGTTGGAGGGTGCCAGTTTACTTGTGGGTGACCATACCCCTCCTGTCGCAAGTAGGGCAGTGTCTGGTGGCGGCATGGCCAGGAGGAGCCCCCAGCCTGTGCAGGTGTTGGGCTAGTGACCGCAGGGTGGCGTTGGTGGAAGCTGTGTCTTGAGTGTCCAGCACGTGGCACAGTGCTGTTCTCTCCTGTGGCTTCAGGCACTACCCTCTTCCTCCTCTGCCTCCCAGCCTGCTACTCTGCTCTGCTGGCCTGGCAGTCTTTGCTTGTGGCAGAGAAGCGTTCTCTTAACGTCGTCCCTGTCTTTGTCCTGTCTGTGCCCCCAGTGAGTCTTTATTTCTTATCAATATCGGACAAGGGAAAAGCAGAACACTTTTCCCATCCTCAGCTGTGCTGTCTCCTTGTCAAGCCTGTGCCCCTGGGAGGGTTCAGGTGCCGTGTTTGGAGGGGAGGGCTGGCCAAATGGGGGCCCGGGGCACCCCGGAAGCTGGTGCTGCCCTCTCCCGTTAGAGGGAAAGGGACTCAGCCACTCTACATTTGTGGAGAGACGTGCAAATTCCGCACAGAAGGTTGGGGAAGATGGAAATGATGCCCCTTCACACAGCTTCCATTTTCTTACGTTTTAAGAGTCCTTTAGGGCCTATAGAAAACTTAAGTGTGACAGAAGAACATTATTAATCTTGGGCAGTCCAAATATCTTTGGAAATTAAGTCACTTTGCCTGAAGTACATGTCTGACCAGGCAGAGGTGACACAGATGAGAGAGGGGATGTTTCATCAGGTTGCAGATTGGTTACCCTCCCTTCTTCTGTCCTCACCCTGAGAGTACTGTGCACCAGGCAGTGGCCCCTGAGAAATACTTTATCTGTCCCCGTTGCCATAAGTGTGTGCCACAGGGGTGAGAAAGGGGTGCTACTTTTGAGGAGGCTGAGAAAGGCATCCTCTCAGGAGGGACGTGCAGTCCTAGTAGTGTCCCACAGTAGGCTGCCAAATGAATGATGGTGCATCTTGCATGGCAAGACAGTCTAGTCCAGGGATGGCGAACCTTTTGGAGCTCTCAGTGATAACAAACAGCCTGTTGTGGCACACATGCCATGTAGGTTCACCATCACTGGAGTCTATCCTTCTGTGGGCTTCGAGTCATTCAAAGAAGCCCCAGAGGTCACAAGACATCTGATCTCTGCACCAGGGTCTGGTCCTTGCCAGGCCTTCTCCTCCCTGAAAGCCCCCAGGGCAAAGGAGATGAGTGCTGTGTTTCTTATGGAATGGGGGCCCTCGCGGACACGGTGCCCAAGACCTGCTAACACCCTGTTCGCACTGACCCAGCCCTGGAGGAGAGACCGGCAGTGATGACCTCGCCCTTCTACCTGGAGATCATCATCTACTGCACAGGGGCCTTCCTCATCTCCTGCATGGTGGGTGCAGTCATCGTCTACAAGATGAAGAGCGGCACCAAGAAGAGTGACTTCCACAGCCAGATGGCCGTGCACAAGTTGGCCAAGAGCATCCCTCTGCGCAGACAGGTAACAGAAAGTAGATGGGGGATTTGCACACCTGCCGCCACCTGCCGCGCCAGCCTCCGGGAGCTTCCCAGGGGCCTCCCACCCCACATTCCACGCTGTCCCCCATCAGCTTCGGGCTTTGCTCTCTGACCTCTGGGGCAGGCACAGGGGACACCCTAGCAGGCGGGCGCCTCTGGTCCAGTCAGTGAGTTGCCTTCCCCGTGCCCTCGCTGCAAGGCTCCGATTACTTGGCAGAGGGTTGAGGGAAGTCTGGGTTGAGCAAGACTGGGTATGGAGCTGTCCTGCATTTGGACCAGGGCCAGCAGAGGTGCCCAGGGGCAGGACAGAAAAGAGGACGCACATCAGTGCCCAGTGCTCTCTGTCCTGAGGAAGGGAGCGTGTGGGGTGAACATCACGCGGAGCATGCTGCCGACTGGCAGGTGCAGTAGCAGCCAGGAGCCTGTAATCCAAGGCAGGGTTTTCACAAAGGGTCAGGACAGAAATAGGGTTGCTGATGCGATGATAACTACGAAGTGTGGAGCAGGAAGCAGTACAAAGCCCAGAAAGGCTGGTTGGTAGTGGGGATCAAAGCCAGAACTTGGTTCTTCTGACCTCTGCCACTCTGCCTGGGGAAGGTGCATCCCTTACACCTCTGACGAGGTGAAGAGACCCTTGGGGACTCAAAGGAGTTGGCCACCCTTTCCCCAGCGCGTGCCTCGCTAGAAGGGTGACCCCACTCTTCCCCCTGCAGGTGTCCGCTGACTCCAGCGCGTCCATGAACTCTGGGGTTCTTCTGGTCCGGCCCTCACGTCTCTCCTCCAGTGGGACCCCGATGCTAGCTGGGGTCTCTGAATATGAGCTTCCTGAAGACCCCCGATGGGAGCTGCCCCGGGACAGGTACCTCTCTACAGCCCAGCTTTCTGAGGCTTCCTCTGGGCGGTTCAGACGGCAGGAGTTATGTGCACTGCTGCTTTTGGCGGTGCTTGAGATTCCTCTAGAAGTTCTCCTGTCTGCTTTCTGCTCTCAGTTCTGCAAAATATAGAGAGGTGGCAGTAGGGTCCCGTGAAGCTGTGGTCTTTACCAGCTCTAACTTAAACCTTTCTCCATTTCCCCCAAGACTGGTCTTAGGCAAACCCCTGGGAGAGGGCTGCTTTGGGCAGGTGGTGTTGGCGGAAGCCATTGGGCTGGACAAGGACAAACCCAACCGCGTGACCAAAGTGGCTGTGAAGATGTTGAAGTGTAAGTAATACTCCTTTCCTTGCCCGCAGCCCTTCCCTTTCTGCAGAGTCTGGGAGTGGGGAGGCTTGAGCACCCAGGATCTCTGCAGTCACACCTTGGCCCTCAGTGTCCCCTGGGCTGGGCTCCAGTGCTCCCCTCTAGACCCGTGGCTCGTGAGCCCTTACTCCCGCATGCAGTGGTAGCTCCTGGTGGAGGAAGGGAAAACAAAGAGCAGAGGGGAGCAAGAGCTGGAGAAAGGGCTCCTCACACATACCCCGCCCTCGTGTGGCTGTCCCCCCATCACCACCCCACCTCCCTCTCAGAGTACCCATACTCACCGTTTGTGGTTTGCATGTAAAGCTGATGCAACAGAGAAGGACCTGTCAGACCTGATCTCTGAGATGGAGATGATGAAGATGATCGGAAAGCACAAAAACATCATCAACCTGCTGGGGGCCTGCACGCAGGATGGTAGGCACCGGCTAGCCCGCTCCCCTGCTGGGCAGGTCCAGCCCTGGGTAGCGTTCACGGGAAAGAGGGTTTGGGAAGAGGGGCCGGTTTCACAGTGGCGGGTGCTCCTCGGGTCTGGGCTGATCTGAGAGTGCAGGCACCAAGAGGGGCAGGCAGTGCGGGATGTGAACAGGGATGGTGGCCTGCTCTCAGGGTCCCTGTCAGATTGGTCTGGGAATTTTCTAGACTGTGCAGGAAAGACTCTGTGGTGGCAGAAAGACTCCCTGCCCCGCTGTGGAGGTGGAGAGAAGAAGGACCAGCTCCAGGCTTGTGTGGGTGGGGTGACACTGGAGGCCACAGGTTCCCTCCAAAGGAAGCTGTGCCTGCTCACCTGCTGACCTTTCCTCCCTGGTCCAGGTCCCCTGTACGTCATCGTGGAGTATGCCTCCAAGGGCAACCTGCGGGAGTACCTGCAGGCCCGGCGGCCCCCGGGGCTAGAATACTGTTACAACCCCAGCCACAACCCGGAGGAGCAGCTCTCCTCTAAAGACCTGGTGTCCTGTGCCTACCAGGTGGCCCGGGGCATGGAGTATCTCGCCTCCAAGAAGGTAAGGAAGCTGAGCCTCCCAGTGTGAGGTCAGGGTGGGATTGACCTCCTAGTACCCCTGCTAGGACTTTCCATCCTCCAGGGGCTGCAGTTGTATAGAGCACCAGCCCCACAGTTGTCTGTCTTAAGCTATCAGGGATCCTATGTAGCTGGGGTAGCCTAGAGCAGTGGCCTTGGGGATCAGACTGAATTCTGTTCTTATCTGTGCTCTACCACTTTGCATGAGCTGGGGTAACTATTTCTTCAAATACAAAGTCAGAATCGGTAAAGGGATGAGAGAGGTGTATCTGTGTGAACGTTAAGCATAGTTCTGGTGCCCGGAGGCAGTGGCTTTGCTTGAGCCCCTTCTCAGTGTGGCTGAGGGAACTGAACACATAACTGGTGAGTCAGCTGTTTGGTGAAAATTCAAAAGCTTGGAGCTGGGGGACCAGAAAAAGTGGCCTGTAAGGAGGCCAGCAGCCCAGAGCTGCAGGTGCTCAGAGCAGAGGGGAGACCTCAGGGAGTGTCCAGTGGTGAGGCCGCAGTAGAAAGTCGGTGGCTCCACCATGGGCTCTAGAACACATGGGGGAAAGCGTGGGAGTCGCAGCGGTGTTCAGTTCAGGGCCAGCACCCCCACCTGCCCCCACTCTCTCCTCTGCAGTGCATCCACCGAGACCTGGCTGCCAGGAACGTCCTGGTGACGGAGGACAATGTGATGAAGATCGCAGACTTCGGCCTGGCTCGGGACATTCATCACATCGACTACTACAAGAAGACAACCAATGTGTGTGCACTAGTGTGCCCTGCCCTGACTTGCAGACACTTCCACTGCAGCCCAGCCGGGTGGTTCTCTGGGGTGGGAGGATGGGATGAAGATGCATGTGCCACCTCCCCACACCCGTCCTGTCCAGCCTGCTTGCCCCCTCACATCTCCCTGTGCTGTTCACAGGGCCGGCTGCCCGTGAAGTGGATGGCACCGGAGGCGCTGTTTGACCGGATTTACACACACCAGAGTGACGTGTGAGTCTAGAATGAGGGATCGCCGGGGGTGTGCGGGAGAGGACCTCTGCAGGGCTCCTTGTCCTTCCATCTTGGAGGGAGGAGCCCCAGGGAGGCTGAGGTGGGCAGGGTGATGGGACACTGGTGGCCAGCACTGTGCCCTGAGATGTGGTTTTTCTGCTGAATTGTAGGTGGTCTTTTGGGGTCCTCCTATGGGAAATCTTCACACTGGGTGGCTCCCCATATCCTGGGGTGCCTGTGGAAGAGCTTTTCAAGCTGCTGAAGGAGGGTCATCGGATGGACAAACCCAGTAACTGCACCAACGAGCTGTAAGCCTGGGAAGCACCTGTGGCTGCGGGGCCGGGGTCGGGGCAGGGAGGCTTCCCGGTGCCTCCACCGCTGTGCTCTGTGCAGGTACATGATGATGCGGGACTGCTGGCACGCTGTGCCCTCGCAGAGGCCCACCTTCAAGCAGCTGGTGGAAGACCTGGACCGCATTGTGGCCCTGACCTCCAACCAGGTAAGGACCGGGCCGCCCCACGTCTCCCTGGGCACACGCGCTGAGCACGTCCACAGCCCCTCGATCCCTGTCCCTGTTTCAGGAGTACCTGGACCTGTCGATGCCCTTGGACCAGTACTCGCCCAGCTTCCCTGACACCCGCAGCTCCACCTGCTCCTCGGGGGAGGACTCAGTCTTCTCACACGAGCCACTACCCGAGGAACCCTGTCTGCCCCGCCCCCCAGCCCAGCTTGCCAATGGCGGACTCAAGAGGCGCTGACTTCACCTGTCCTTCCCCAGGCCACTACCACCCCTCACCTGCTGCAGGAGCCCTGAGGCCTGCCCAGGCCTGCCTCTTCCCCCACCCCTTGGGTTTCCCGCTACCCCGATTGCTCTCTGCCTGCCGGTGAGAGGAGCGAAGAGGCACCTGGCCGGCAGCTTCCTTCCTGAGTATGGACCAAGGCCTTGCTGTCCCTGCCCTGGAGGGTCGGGGTGGAACCAGGCAGAGCTGGGAAGAGCCCTGAGATCTGGGTACTGGGTCTGTGCCCACTGTAGCCAGTAGCCCCTGCATCCTGGTGGCAGGTGCCTTGTCCTCAGGGCTACTAGAGTAGGAGGCCACTGCTTCAGGCCTCAGTGGAAGGTAAACTCTGCTCCAGGTGGATGGTGCCAGGGGCTTATTAATTCCCATACTAATTTGCTTTGCTGACCAAATACCTGGTACCAGAGGATGGCAAGGTGGCCAGGGCTCAGCCCTGAACCGGGGCTTGTACATAGCTATGAAGAAAACACAAAGTGTATAAATCTGAGTATATATTTACATGTCTTTTTAAAAGGTTGTTACCAGAGATTTACCCATTGGTAAGATGCTCCTGGTGGCTTGGAGGCATCAGTTGCTATATATTAAAAAAAAAAAAGAAAAAAAAAAGGAAAATGTTTTTAAAAAGGTCATATATTTTTTGCTACTTTTGCTGTTTTATTTTTTTAAATTATGTTCTAAACCTATTTTCAGTTTAGGTCCCTCAATAAAAATTGCTGCTGCTTCATTTTTATCCGGGCTGTGTGAAAAGGGAGCAGGCGTCCCCTGGAGAGGAGGGAGGCTGAGGCCCTCAGGCCGTCTGTCTGGCAGAGCACACATTCCCCGAAGTGTCCTTGTCATGTCCTTGTCATCTCGTCTCCTAGGTCATATACACCCTGACCTCCTATCTCCGAAGCTTTCGGGAAGACAGGAAAAGACGACCTCTGCATGGTGGGCAGGAACCTCCTATTGGTGCCCCAGAGTGCCGGGCAGAGAGCCAGGGCCCAGCCGCCCCTGCCCGCAGACTGTCCCTCGGGAAGCTGGCAGGCAGTTCAGGGAGGGAGGAGCCTGGGGGCCAAGCAGGAAGGCCCAAATGAGGCAGAGAGGTCTGCCCTCTGCCTGCAGTTGAGGTGTGGCCTGTGGTGAGGGACAGAAAACCTGTGTCCTAAGGCTAGCTCTGCACTTACGTGCCCGGCTTCATCTCTCCTCCAGCCTGACTGGTTGATTACCCTTCCCCAAAGCATTTCTCCTGCGTCTGCAGAACTGTCACAGAAACTAGCTTTCTATGGATCCTGCTATACAAACTCCACCCCATAACTCTGGGTTTTTTACACTGCCCGGAAGCTTCTGCCACCTGCTGGTTGTCACTGTCCTCACCAGGTAGGCTCTGGCTCCTTGGCACCTTATTGTTCAGCCTACTTAGCCTCTGTCCTTACAGTTTATTTTCTGCTGGACAGAGACAGCGCCACATGCTTTTGTCTCTGTAGAAAGATGGGATTGCTGCTTTCTGTTTCCCTTTCTGAGCTGTGTAGTTTTGGGCAGCTGCAGTGTTGATCACTATTGTAAAATTCTCCTGCTTTTTTCTCTCCAAATGTGCAACTGTCAACATATTAGGGCTTCTGTTTGTGTTTAAAGAAGATATACTTTGGTGAACAGAGCCAGGAAATGAGTTCATCTCTTAAAATCATTTGCTTTGAGACTGCACACAAGTGCCTTTCCTTGTAAAACAGTGACAATAATTTTTGCCGTGGCCCTGCTTTGGTACGGGTGAATGGTTGGAGGGTCTGTAAAGGACTTCATATGCATTCAAGAGAAGTGCTAGGGAAATAGAAGGCACCGTTATTGTAACAGTGATGTCCTTGCTGTTACTATTCAAATCACCCACAAACTTCCCCAGAGGCAGAGCCAGCTGTCAAATAAAAGATAGTAAAATTGACCTAAGAGAAAATGAAATGGCTATTTTACTTAGATGACTAGATAAGGTCCCTCGAGAAAAGGAGTCCCGTTTACCTAATGAAGACTGCTGCCAAGGCACTGAATGTGTCTGGCTTCCTCAGGGTTAAAAGATTAGGCCCTGGGACCTCCATAGCATTAATCAATACTATCTGTCCTAATTGCCCGGGGCAGGAGATCATCAGTCCCTTGGTGCTCCTAATGTAATGTATTGATCTCAGGTAAGTAAGATTGAACATGAGATGCATCAAGAAATCCATCTTAATGGTAATGAAGTCACGATGTTGCTATCAGCAAACGCTAGGTGGAGCCAGTGAGCTAAAATCGCCACCAGTATTTGAATTCAATCTGCTTTGAATGTCTGACCTCTTGTGAGTGCCATACTGGTGAGGGGGAGGTCTGCAGCCTAGGTTCAGCACTATGGAGCACTGCTTTACTGGACGCCCCCTCAGCCCCATACTGGGGTTGTGTCCTGCCACTGAGCTACGGGCCCATCCCTCACCCATATGATTTTTAACGATTATACAACTAGACATGGGGTACCGAGCACACTGCCATATGTCTGTAGTTCTAGCACTTAGGAGCCTGAGGCAGGATTGTTGGGAGTTGAGACCAGGCTGGGATAGGTAGGGAGACTCTTGTTTAAAACAAACAAAACAAACAAAAAAAAAACCTTGCTAAGTCTATGTCTTTATCTCCCTCACACAGCCCAGCAGAATTCTCTGTGAGATGGGCCATGTGTAACATCACTGAGTTAGTGTTGGAGAATGCCTAACATCTGAGCCAGGGAGGTTATTAGCAGCTGGAGGAGCCAAGGCATCTGCAGGGAAAGACAGGGTAGCGACAGGAAGGAGAAAGCTTTGAAGCAAACCAGCTTGGTCTCCCATTCCCTCAGCTGATGAGAGCCAGGAAGGGGCAAGACCAGGCAGGGTCCAGATGTCAAGACTCCCTCTGGGCCATTCCCTCCTGGTTGGTACTTCACAGTATGCAGAGCCAGCCTTCCAGGTCTGCCTCCCAGCGTGCCTGGGCACACAGATGGGGTTTGTGGTCATGCTTGCCAGTCAGGTTCAGCCATCTCAACTCCAGAAGGGCTGGTGGGAGCTGCAGAGGCCTTGGAAGGGCTATAGCTCAGCACTGGTCATGGTGGTAGCCAGCCTCAGCCTCAGAGGGAGTATTTACGTAACTGGCATGTGCAGATGCTATAGATTAGAACTATTTTTTCCTTACAGAGTTGGTTACTAACCATTTACCAAAGCCCTATCAGCTGGGTTTCGGCATGGAGTTAGAACTAGCAATCTTGGAACCAGCCAAGCATCCAAAATGATGAACACGAAGAAACATCCACGACTCTAGGGTCAGCAGTGTCAGGACAATGGGACGAGCGGGGTCTTAATGTGCAAAAACAGATGAAGGCCTAACCCCTCAGCCTAACACTCCCCTTCTGCTCACAGGGAAGACCAAAGAGAATTGTAGGACTATTCAAACAGCACATGCAAATCATTCAGCCAAGTTAACGAGCCAGTCCCTTCCTCACATTTAACACCTGAAATGTGGGCTAACACCCATCATTTTAAGACTGGAATTTTATGAATCACCCGACTTTGCCAATGGCAGATGTGTGAAATACTGTGTCTGCACAGTAGGGCAGTTCCTGCTGGGGCCGGCTGGGGCTTGTCCTCTATTAATAGAGAAGCTTAAGTGTATAAAGCACACAATCTTGCCATGAAGTACTGGTGTCATTTCTCATCTGGGTGGCTCCAGGCAGAGCAGATCTTGAGTTTTACTTTACCTCTTAACAAGGGAAGAAAGTTCTTGGTCAGTCATCCTGTCCAGCAGTGCCAGTGTGAGAACACTGACGGGAATACCTGAACAGAGGACGTGCTTGGCGAGCATAAGGGATTCTATCTGACTTCACCACCCTATGACTAAGAGTCTTCTTTGTGAAAGACAATCTGACCAGAAAAACCCCATCCAGCACAAACAAATGGTTAAGCCTTAAACCCTTAATTATGTTCCCGAGCAAAATGGTGGCTAATGAAAGCCACATGTGCTGGGACAGTGGCCACCTCCCTGATTCCTGCAGCCTGCCGGGGCAGCTATACAGCAGCCAGGCCTTTGTGACTGCCTATCTGTGAGGCTTCCTGTTTGCTCTTCTAAGCAGCTTTCCCTTCTTCATTTCCAGGAAGAACCTTCCTGGGAAGTACATCCATCCCACCTCTGCGCTATTTCGCTATTTCCAGGGCACTGCCCAACTGATAAGTGATTCTTTTTTTTTTTTTTTTTTTGGTACTGGGGATTGAACTCCTGATCTCGCACTTGCCAGGCAGGCACTTAAGCCACTGAGCTAAATCCCCAGCCCAAGTGATTCTGAGACAGCTGACCAGGTGCTCGCAGGATGGCTTTAGGAGCCTGCAAGTTTCGACTCGGCTCCACGTCAGCAGCCGCAGGAGAATCTGGGGTACCGAGTGGATCCCATTATGCAATAACCAAAACCTGACTCAAAAACAACATGGTGAGGTGGGCTCTGCACATGCTTTAGTGGAATGACAATGCCACAGAGGAAACAAACTGCAATGGCCTTTCTCTAAAAGGCAGCAGACATCACCCCGGAGGCTACCAGGCCTCAGGCTTGCCCCTAGGACTAACTGGCTGGTCCTCTGTCTGCAGGTACAGTGTCCACAGGTATCACTGCCGATGCGGGTGGAGGCTGCGCTCCAAGCACCACAGTCCTTAGGCTCCCTTTGAACTTGCCTTGCTGTTCTGCGATGTCTTCTGGGGTTTGGCCTGGAGTACCTGGGTATAAGACAAGAACCACAATTAGGCACTAGGCACAATTATAATGTGAGCCCTTCAGAAATCCCTTGTTTTTTCAGTAACAGCTTGTTTGATTTACCTTGGTAATACAGATGAAGAATGCAGACAGCCCTCCATGTGCTGGGGTCACCATGTGCTTACCTCATCTGGGTGTCATGGACTCTTCTACCAGCAGCACTGGCTGGCCATGGCCATTTCACAGTTCAGGTCTCCGGTGACCTCCCTACTGTTTACTCATGTCATGCTTGCTGCCCTTGCCCCAGATTCCTTCACCCAAATGAGATAAGTGGACAGAGAAATAACTTCTTATTTATGTGCTCTGTTCTTAATATTTAAATTGCTTTCCTGACATCAGAAGCCTGTGTAAAGTACACAACACAGGCAAGCTGTTTCCATCTGGTGCATAAGAAAATAAGGATCTGCCTATATGCTAATTATCTTACAGATATAACATGTTTAGGTCTGGTTCACCATTGCATTGGTTGGTAATTATTTTTTCCACTTTTGGATAATTGTAGTAAAAAATGCAGTGGTTATAAGATGACTAAATTTCACTCAGCAACTTCCTGTTTGGATGATGGGAAGAATTAATGTACTGTTTTGCAATGCTGTAATTCTAGTCTCATTGCCCTTGGAGACAACTCAAGGAAAAGGTCTTTTGTTTGTTTCTCAGGCTTTTTTTTTTTTTAATTTCTTTTTAGATATTTACCGCTTCTTTAGAAGAAGGGATGGGTAACGAGATAGGTGTTGGTGGTGACTTTGGTGCACAGGATGGTACTGGTGGCGGCTGCAACAATTCTTCATCCTTAAACATCAGAACCGAGAGTTGGGTTACTGATTTAAAATAAAAGACACATAAGATCTACCAAGGCTATCAGGAGCTTTTAGCTATTTCTTATTCTGGTATAAGGTTTAGAAGGCAAAATCTAGAACCTACTAACATGTAGCCAAATGTTGAACTTTTTTTTTTCTTTTTCAGCACTGAAAATTGAACCCAGAGCCTCACATCTGCTAAGTCAGGGCTCTGTCACTGAGCTATACTCCTAGCCCCAAATGTTTAACATACATACATACATTTATTTATTTTTAGTTTTGTGAGACAGGGTCTCACTGTGTAATACAACCTGGCCTTGAACTCACTATTTACACCAAGCTGGCCTCAAACTCATTGCAATCCTCCTGCCTCAGCCTCCTGAATGCCAGGATTACATTTGGCAGGATTACATTTGCTGGCGTGTGCCAGCAAATGTTTAACTTTTAAACAGTACAATATTTTAAAAAATAAAAAAAAAAAAACAGTACAATATTCCTTACTTTTTTTTTTTTTTTTTTTTTGGTACCGGGGATCGAACTCATGACCATGTGCTTGCAAGGCAGATGCTTATGCCACTGAGCTAAATCCCCAGCCCAATATTCCTTACTTTTAATACTATTGTATTGAAATTTGGTTTTCTTAATATATCATAATTTACAGAAAAATTAACATATCATTATTCTTGGTTTTTTTTGTTTTGCTTTTTCATATCATTATTCTTATTTTGAACTTAAGTAGAAAGGAACTGTCTAACCTTCATTCCCTTCAGTTGAGGAGCAGAATCTACCATGCTCTCTTTAGATGTGGGGGAAGGAGGTGATCCCACAGGAAAGTCTGTCTTCGAAGCCTAGGGAGAGAAGTAGTTTGCTGAAGCATAAGCTTTCTGCTCTTCTCGAAACTCAGAAGCTCCTTTGCCGTATACAGTGCCTTTCAGCATGATTTGCTTCCCACTAAATCCCTGACTTCCTCCTGACTACACCCTTCATGAGTAACTTATGAAATATGTCCTTAAAATAGCAACTCAGAGTTACTTCTCTATGAGTTTTGACCACTCTGTAAAAACCACACTCTAGTATTTAAGATCTTGTCTTCAGCAAGCCACTGATTTGCCTGTTCTCAGTCTCAAAAGAAAAAAGTTGCTATTTCTCAGTTACTCATTAGTTTCTAACAGCACTGACATAACCCAGTCAAAGTGGACACTGATCTGTTTGGTACCGAACTTGTGAATCTGCCTGACTGAAATGCTGGGTGGAGCTGGGGGGTATAGTGGGTTGGCAAAGTGGAGGTGTGGCATGTGCAAGGCCCTGGGTATCCAGCACGAGGAAAATGGAAGGAGGCAGTAGCTCAGATGATAGATGAGACTAGGGAGTCATGGTAGGATAACTCGTTACCTATCTATAAGAATCACATTAATTGGGACTGGAGATTTAGCTCAGTGGCACAAGTGATTACCTAGCAAGTGTGAAGTCATGAGTTTGATCCCCAGTACCCCCCATCACATTAATTAACTTTGAAAAAAACACCACTGCTCTTTGGAAATAAGTTTGTGACTACTATAGGGAAAGGGACTATGCAGTGGTAGCAAATGTACAGCACATGTGCCACAGTTTTATCATTGAAAACTCTAAAAGGTTACCATCACTGGATGATAGTATATTCAACTGATGTCTCAATTTTGTGTGTGTGTGTGTGTGTCTGTGTTGGGTATTGAACTCTGGACCTCACACTTGCCAGGTAGGCGCTGTGTCACTGAGCTATTATATCCCTGGCCCTCAACTCTTTTGTGTTGTTCTTGTTTTTTGTTTTGTCAAGACAGGGGTCTTGCTATGTATTTCAGGAAGTCTTGAACTCACTACATAGACCAGGCCTCTTGCCCCAGCCTCCCAAGGGCTGAGATCTTAGGCATGTGGCACCACACCCACTCAGCATGATGCCTCAAAAATTCTTTAACAGCCCAGCATGCTACTGGTTCCTGGTTGTTTTGTTTTGTTTTGTTTTTTGTGTATTTGGTTGGTTTTGGGGGGTTTTTTGGTACCGGGGATCGAACTCAAAACCTCACGCTTGCCAGGCAGGCACTTATGCCGCTGAGCTAAATATCCAGCCCCTAGTTCCTGTTTTGAACATATAAAGGATAGAAATGTAGAAACATAGAAGAAAAGGACAATTAATACAATTCTGAGGTGCTTGTCCCTTGTCCTTGAGTCCTTTCTTACCCTGCATCTAGATAGTTGGTACCCATCTAGAATAATTGTGAGAACCCAGATTTAGCTGAGATGCTGCATTCCTCCAAGGTTCCCTCGAATGCTCCCCGGGGCACTCAGAATAACAACTTCAATCTGCCCTAAGTAGATTCAAGAGTTTGATCAAGTGAGCACTCACTAGGCAGCCTTCACAGTCTTTACAAGGAAGTTGCTTCTAGCCTTCCTAGAATCCATCCTGGATAAATCCTAAAGCCAGATTCTGGTCTGGAAACACATAGACAGGAAGTAAGACAGTGTTTCCTGGAGTGGATTTTTTTATGTGAGCCTTCAAACAATCCTTGACTTGTCTTGGTGGAGAACACAGCTGAGATTTAAAATGACGCGTCCTCACCTTGAGCCCTTAGGCTCAGCCACTAACCCAAAGCATGTAGCCTCCTCTCCAACAGTCTCCTTTCTCATGCAAGTCTGGCAGGAAGATGTGAAGTCCAGAGGAGGGAAGTGAGACTCTTTCTGAGAGGGCAAAGCAAGACAAGCTCTCAGGCTTGGGCCAGCCTTCCTTGGCAGCTGCTTCAGTAAAACAGCAGCAGGGAAAACGTGGCCGGGCTGGGGATTTAGCTCAGCGGCATAAGTGACTGCCTTGCAAGCGTGCAGTTGTGAGTTTGATCCCCGGTACCGATTAAAAAAAAAAAGAAGAAGAAAAACGTGGCTGGGTCCAAGGCAAATTGATTAAGAAAACAAGTTGAAGGAGACAGAAGGTTACGTTTAGACTAGCCATTCTTTGCTTTAAAACTAATAGAAATTCAGATAGAATGTGAAAGAATGGGAACCCTCTGGTTTGAAAGGAAAAAGTGGTCGGGGCAGGAAGAAATCTGCTAATGAAGAAGACTAGGTAGTCCAGGAGAAAGAACAGACACTCCTACCCTAAGCACTTCTGCTTAGGGTAAATAGTCGTAGACCCAGGGCTACCAGTGGTCTCGGTGGCCTTCTGGTGGAGGGCGGTTGTAAGCAGCACCCCACCCCTGAATCTTAAAAGGGTGATAGGGCCAGGGATGTAGCTCAATGGCACAGTGCGTTGCCAGTGCAAAGTCCTGTGTTCAATTCCTGGTACCAAAGGAGAAAAAAAAATGGATGTTACAGCTGGTTGAGCCAAATTCCAAAAGAAACATCTACTCAGAGCACAGGAAGTTCGACATCAGTGGAGAGGCCTTGGTGACAAATCCATAGACTAAACCCAGTTACTCACCTCGCCGTGCTGCGGTATCTCAATCGGCTTTGGCTTCACATCTATCAGGTAGAAGGTGCGAGACAGCAGCAGCAGAGACGGGGGCACATTCTCCTGCAGGTGCAGGTCCAGCCACTGAGGAACAGGGAGGCACAGATGGATGGAGCTGGGACGCTCAGCCTCCCACGCTCTTCCCGTTTCACACCAACACGCATGGTAGACGACAATGCCGTTCTGACTTCTGCACCAATCTGAGCACCTGGTAGCTTCCCTTACTGTACCCAGGGAGGAAGCCTTCAGGGAAGCTCTCAATCAACTGGGATCAAAGCCCCTAAATACTGTGTCTTCTCTTAAAAACTAGAAGCCATTAAAAAAAAAAAACCTAGAAGCCAGGCATGGTACCTATAATCCCAGCACTTAGGAGGCTGAAGCAGGAGGATCTCAGGTGTGAGACTAGCCTGGGCATAGCAAGACTCTGTCTCAAAAAACAAAACAAAACCCACAAATAAATAAACATTACAATGAGGATAAACTGTAGATTAAGTTTTGAGTTTCTTGGGTCTCTGTAGCAGTCCAGGCTGGCCTTGAACTTAACATGTAGCCCAGGCTGGCCTCCAACTCATGTCGAGCCTGCCTCAGCTTCTCTGAGTGCTGGGATTACAGGCATGTGCCACACATCTGTTTTTAATTATCAGAACCACCACTTTCTTTCTCCCCCAGCACTAGGAGTTGAATCCTAGGCCTCACACAAACATTCTACTACTAAACTATGTTCTCAGCCATTTTTAGTTTGAGGCAGCCTCACTAGTTGTCCGCGCTGGCCCTCAACTTGCTAGCCTCCTGCCCCAGCTTCCCAAGCAGGTAGGACTGCAGGTATGTGTCACCATACTCAGCTTGACCAAGCTTGCTTGCTTGCTTTTTTTTTTTTTTTAATTTTGCTTGCTTGATTTTTTGAGACAAGGTCTCACTATGTAGCCCAAGCTGGCCTGAAACTTGCAGTGATCCTCCTGCCTCAGCCTCCCAAGTGCTTGGATTATAGACATGCACCACCACACCCAGCCTGACCAAGCTTTTTAAAAATATTTTTAGATCAATCATACATGATCAAGACACAACTCAGAGGTAAACACAATGTACTCAATAAAAACAAATCTTCCTTCTATCCCTATCCTCTAGCCATTCTCTTCCCTATGTAATCTCCCTGAGATACCCTATGCACATACAAATTTATATATTTTTATCTTTACACAAAGCGTGACATACATGATTTAGTCCTTTGCTTTTTCCACTGAAATATCTTAGTTAGATACTGATTCATCTCAGTAGATGTAGCACTGCCCCTTTCTTAAACATCCTTAAAGGATTTCGTTGTATGGAAATGCTACAATTTGATGACTTTCCTATTAAAGAACTTCAGGCCGTCTCCAATATTTTGCTATTATAAATGGATAAAATTGTACATCTGTCATTTCGACTCGCACAAGGAACAGTGGGCATTGTCACAGCTATGTCACAGTGTCACCTATAATCACAGCTACTTAGGCAGCTGAGGCAGGAGGATTGCAAGTTCAACACCAGTCTGGGCAACGTGGTGAGATGCTGTCTTTAAAAATTTTAAAAAGGGCTAAGGATGTAGCTCAGTAGTAGAACATTTGCCTAGCATGTGTGAGAAAGAAAAAAAGAAGCAAGAAATCCAAGATTGGAAGCACGAGGGAATCTGGCACGTGACAAGTCCACTGCTGGCCTCGGAGACAGAGGGGCCGGGAGGCAGAGAATACAGGTGGCCTCTGGTGCTGAGTAGCCTGGGCTGGAAGCTAGCAAGGAAACAAAGACTTCAGTCCTATGGCTGCAAGGAAGTAAGCCAGCACAATGAATGAGCTTGGAAGTGGACTCATCCCCACAGTCTGCGCTTCTGACCTGTGGAACTGTGAGCTAATACATGAACTGTTTTAAGCCACCAAGTTAGCAGTTTGTAGTAACAGCTATAGGAAACTAATACAAGCCAGGTGTGGTGGTACATGCCTGTAATCCAAGTACTCTGGGAGACAGGAGAACTGCAAGTGTGAGCCCAGACTGTCACAAAGGGCAGGGGGGCAGCTTGATGCAAAGGCTCTGGGTTTAATTCCCAGGACCAAAAGAAGAAAGAAAACGCATCCCATCCCAGTCAAAGTGCAAACTAAATCTAACTTCTTCAGTGTCCCACTGTTCAATGAAATAAGGTAAATTAGGTAAAATGGTTTACTTGCACCACGGTTTGGGTCTCAAGCATCTCTAAAAGGTCTGTGCACTGCAGGTTTGATCACAAGCCCCTAGGGGGCAGCGCCTAGCAGGAGGATGTGACCTCCCTGGCTTATGCCCTTGAAGTGACATTGGGACCTTGGCCCCACCTCCCCCTCTCTGCTTCCAGTCACCATGAGTGGAACAGGCCTCTGCCATGCGTTTCTGCCCTGACATGCTGTGCTGCTGCAGGCCCAAAGTGGCTGCTGCGGGGCCAAGCCACAGACTGGAAACCATGAGCCCAGATAAATGTATTCTTTTTCTTATTTTTTTTTTTTGTGGTATTGAGGATCGAACTCACAACCTCGCGCTTGCCAGGCAGGCGCTTATGCCACTGAGCTAAATCCCCAGCCCAATAAATGTATTCTCCATAGAAGTTAATTATTTTGGGCATTTTGCCACAGCAACAGAAAGCTGCCCAACACACTTGAGAAGCAGAACGAAACAGGAGGTCTGCAAATCACTGGGAAGAGTCCTGGGGGGACCAGGTATGGCTGGCTTGCCTCTGTGAGCTGCTGTCTCAGTTGTTCCTCGGTGAGACCCAGTGACCTCATGCCTCGGGCCCGACAGGCAGCCTGCAGTTCTGGTACACTCAAGTCTCTCACCCCTTCTTTGGCGATTATCTGCAAGAAATGTAAGGGGCAGTATCAGACCTTTTGATTCCAGTTCTATCCAACCACTACATTCTAGCAACTCAGTAGAAGCCTAGAGTCGTGGCTCAGACCCTCTGCCCTCCATACTGACTACTGCACAGGCCCAGACACTAACATACAAGGTGACTTTGGAAGGTGACAGTTGAGATGAAGGGACTCCTGTTAACAGATATTAGTAGTAGAGATATTGATCCTGTTAACAGATATTAGTAGTAGAGATATTGAATGACTCCTTCCCAACATTTTATCCACAAAGTATTTCCCCTCTTGACTTGCACTTTGCCTGGTTGTCACAGTCTCTTCCCTATGCATAACATAGAAGAGGATTTTCACTTGAGAAGTTTTCAAGCAGTATTTGTTGGGTGTCCCAGTGTGTTTTTCCTCCACTGCCCCCCACCTCTACAACAGGCAAGAATGGCCCCCTCTGGTCCACAAAACTCCCGCTATAAATAACATACTGTAGTTTCCGCCTGGTGTGACCTAAAGCTATCCTCCTCCTGGGACCTATATTGTTTATGCCAAAGTTCTGAAAGCAAAATCTGAAACCCAAATGAGGCCAATGGGATCATGCTTTCTCAGTTCCGGGAGACCTGCTCCCTCAGGTAGAATGCTATATACAGCTGGTTTAGATTGAAGAAACATCCTTTCCAGTTTTTAAAGGAGTCTAATTAGTAGTTACAGTCCACAAGGTGCCGTCTATAATACATCTGGACTCTGGTTTTTTTCCCCACAATAGGCTGTGCCAGACTCTTCTTACCAGGCCGAAGTCACCCGACAGAATATTTACTTTGGCAGCAGCTCCGTGGTAGGGAGCAAAGGTGTGAGCAGAGCTTTGCCAGGAATCCACCAAGCTGTTGCTTCCTTCCCAGCAAGCCCCAACTGCCTGCGATTAGTCCTAGCCAAGATATCCAAAGCACTATTATTATGGCCTTTTCAAAAATACAGTTCTCTGCACAATAGACAATTCCTAAAATAGACAATCCAGATGCAGGTCAACCTCGCCATGATGTTTAAACTACTCATTTTGCCAGAATCTGTCCCTGAGAGCACCCAACAGAGAACACAGTTCTTCGTGACAAAAGCAGCCCTCCTAGTCCCTTGGAAATCCCTGAGAGCCGTGGCTAAACTCTTACTCTGTCGTCTGCTTTTATAGATTTCAGGGTCATCAGGAGCTGAAAGCGAAGCAAATTGTTCGTTCCAAAAGTCTGCAGTTCTAGCAGTTTGCAAAGGGCAACCAGCTGAGGCCGATCTAGGTGCTCCAGGGTCAGCTGGTCCTCGAAGAGTTTGGAAAAGCGAACAATCTCTTTTGTGCTGGGCTTGTGGCCTGTCTGGACCTAGGCAACACGACAAAGAGGCTAATTAAAATGTGCTGCCTACTTCCCATAACCTTTCCCCCAAGGCTATTGGAAAGAAATGCCAAAGCAGTTACAGGCTCTATTTGCTGTCTGGAAATGGACCCTGTAGTTTAAAGAGGAGTAAACAAATCTGAAGTTAAACTAAATTGTTGGAAAAATCAGGAGTAGTTCAAAAGTTTGACCATTCTTTCCAAGAATTTACCATGTTCTTCCACACAATGTTTTTATTTTTGCTTGTTTTGTTTTTTGAGAAAGGGTCTCATTGTTCAGTCTGGCTTTCAACTCACTATGTTGTACAGGATTGTCTTGAACTATTGGCGATCCTCCTGCCTCAGCCTCCTTAGTGCTAGGATTACAGACATGCACCACTACACCCAGCTAACACAGTGATTGTTTTAAGGTAGTATCTTCTGCAGACCACTATGTTTATTTTTTTTTAATTTTTTATTTTAGTACCGGGGATTGAACTCACAACCTCGAACTTGCCAGGCAGGTGCTTATGCCACTGAGCTAAATCCCTAGCCCTGACCACTATGTTTAAAATGTTAAATGTTTAAACATTATAAGTATATGATTTTGGTATCTGTGATTTCAGAGATTGCGAGCAATCTGGAAGATTCATGGAGACATGCACTTGTCATGCAATTCCAGCCCAGTAGCCATTTGGTACAAGGTAAAAGAGAGAGACCTGTTTTACATAGGATGAGAGCTGTGTAGAGGCCTCTCCCAACTTGGCTCTGTTCCTCCTGGCCATTTCCGTAATGGTTTCTTGAAGGAACTTTGCTAGTTCCAACTTTGCAGCCATTTTCTTTCTCTGCTTCTCTTCCTTAGTAGTAGAAAGGAAAAGTTAATTCTTTATGTCTGCAGCTGGGTAAAAGCAGGAGAAATAATTGTCACCTTGTTATTGCTCATCCCTGTAACAAGTACTGTATTGTTTGCAGATTGTAGTGAGTTTGTGAGAACCAAAGGAAACATAAATAGACTCTATTGAAACTCATTTTCTTTCTTTTATTTTTTTTAGTTTGGAGACAGGGTCTCACTATGTAGCCCAAAATGGCCTTGAATCCACCGGGATCCTCCTACCTTAGCCTCCCTGTGCCACCACACCCAGCTGAAACTCATTTTTTCTAACCTGAATTTATTCTCATTAATACAATGATCATAAGAATTGGCTAAATAAAAAAATGTCACCTGAATGAGTGGCTTTTCCATTACTTCGAAAGATCTAGCAATTTCATACAAACCATCTAGGCTGCCTCTTGACCAAATCCCTGGTCTAAGGACCCCTGCATTTTGCCTAACAAAGTAGGAAACCTGCTAAGGATGAGGCTCAACGGTGGAGTTTCTCCCAGAGCAGGCACAAAGCTCTGGGTTCGATCCGTTACTACAAACTAGGAAATAAACTCTATGCTAAAGTTGCTGAGAGTTTAAGTAGCAAAATGTCAAAATTAAATACAATATAGAAACTTAAGTGATATAACAGATATAAAAAAGCATTACACAAAAGAGAATTAAAGGGCCGGGGGTTTAGCTCAGTGGCTTAAGCGCCTGCCTGGCAAACGTGAGGTCATGAGTTCAATCCCCGGTACCAAAAAAAAA